>JAHWGI010001078.1:0-230000 GCA_029379305.1 Frankliniella fusca
TTTTTTTTGCAATAATTCAAACCATGGGCATGTCTTCTTATTTTTTCTTCCATCAACATTTCCTCCTTTTTCGTTTAATTTTCCTTGTGCTCTCTCATTCTTTATTTTGGCTGCTCCGCTGAGTAAATACAGGCAGAGATGGACCGGACCCCGACTGAGCCTCCTGAACTCTATCCCCGCCCGGCCCGCGCCGCAACTGGCAGATTGGTTCATTCCCCGCTGGAGGGAGATGATATTCTGCCCGCGATATGTTTAATGTATGGCGATCAGACGGCAGACCGCTGCTGCGTCGCGTTTGCGTTTCTTACTTACAATTTCCGATGAATCCGCCACCCCCTCCCCTGCTCCTCAAACTCAAAGAGAAAGCGATTGCCGTCCTTTATCCTCTCGTCTTGATTGCCGTTTGCATATGCGGCCGCGGCGAAGTGAGCTAGGCCGCCGCCGCAATCACAATCGCGCTGAAATCATCTGCAAGATTGTCGACGTGCCCGGCGCGCCTCGTCAGCGCGTCGCGCGGAGCAAACAGACTCGCGATGCCATATCATAACGGGGACCTACAGATCTGTGGGCCCCGCCCAGCACAGCCCATGCCCCACCCAGCCCTGCCCCGTCCCTGAGGAGAGGAAGGACAAGGACAAGTTCTGTGTGGAGAAAAAGTTGAGCTTTCGCCCGAGTGAAGGAGTCCACCACACGCAGCCCTCCCCTCCCGCGTCCTGCTCCGAGGTGCGTGCGGGTTGCCATTCCGATACACGCGTGGGCGGGGCGGGGCGGGGCGGGGCCGGGCCTGGCCGGGCAGGGCAGCCTCCTGCTGAGGCCACCTCAAGCAAGCACCGCATAGCTGTGGACTCAAAACTTTTCGGTCAGAAGAAGAAAAGCAAAGTCACTCACGCATAGCTGCGCTGGGATTTCTCCCGCTTTGCTCTCTGCGTGTTTCTGCGCTGCTTTTTGTTTTTTCCTGTTTTCTTCTCTTTTTTTTTCATTCCCTGTCGGCTGTTTAAAAGTACTTTGTGTCGGCGGAGGCCGTAAATGAAGCGGCAACTTTTCATCGAGCAGTGATTTTCCTACTTCTTTGAAAACTTATTGACGGCGAGCAGGGGGCTTTTCGGGTCTGGTCTGAGCGCCTGCAGGGGTCATAACCATTCCCCAAGCTGTGGTGCTGTGCTGTGCCATCGTCGAGCGGGCAGGGCGGGGGGCGGGGCGGGGCGGGGCGGGGCGGGGCGGGGCGGGGCGGGGCGGGGCGGGGCGGGGCGGGGCGGGGCGGGGTGGGGCGGGGCGGGGCGGGGCGGGCCGGGGCGGGCCGGGGCGGGGTGCGGCAAGGCGGAGCGAGGCGGGGTGGCGGGTACCAGCCTCATTTCAAAGTTTTGCCACTACCTATGCGATCGCCGGCCAGCCGGCGACGTAAAGGATGAGCGCATTAAAAAAAAAGGAGGAATAGAGCCCAGGGTTAGGGGGTAGGGGAATCAATAAAGATTTCTTTACGACCGGGGGGGCCGTAAATCGAACGGGCAATAAGTTTAACAGATGGTCGCTCTTAGCCATACCGTGTCGTCCCCGCTCCGCCCCGTGCCGTCCCCGCACTCATGCCTGGGGCTCATTTTGGAGTCAGCAGTGGCCGGCCCGGCCCCGGGCCCCGGCCCCGGCCTGGCCAGCACCATCGAGGAGTCCGTGTCATCACAAACCCGCAGCCCGCAGGCTCTCTGTCAAAAAAAAATCAGTATAATGTGGAGTGTCGTGTGCGGGCTGCGCGTGTGTGCGTGTATGTGTGTGCGTCTCCTACGCTACGCCCAAGCCATCAATCATAGCAGTTTCCTGTCCGCCATGCGCTGCGGCAATCCTGTGAGAGCTCTCCCCCCACCTCCCGCTTCTCTCTCTCTCTCTCTCTCTCTCTCTCTCTCTCTCTCTCTCTCTCTCTCTCTCTCTCGGACGCACACAGACTCGTATAGGACACCGCATTTGCCCCTCGCAACTCTTGCAACTTTCCATTCCACGGACAAGTTTTTGGATTATGAGGAAACGGGAATAGAGGCGCTCTAGTTCACTTGCATTTTTTTCCGTTCTGAGAATCTTCTCCTGTAAAATTCCTGGTGGTGGTGTGTCATGCCTTATTCCAGCCGCCCCACAATGCCTCTCTCGCGTTCTGTCCGTGCTTGATCCTCTTCCGTCTCTTTCACTCGGGAGCCCCCGGCCATACAGCGCCCCACTCCGGAGCGGAGCAATGCGGTGAGAAATGAGGGAGGATTATACCTCTTGCCATTATCGGCCGCGAGATCCTCTTCCTCCTGCGGCTGACAAATCGTTGCAGCATCCGGACGCGACGTGATCTTCTCTCCGAGCAGCATCCGCGCTGCAGCCGCAGCAGCATCCCCGTCGTCTGGACCAGCACGGTGCGGTCCGGCCGGCGGGGCGGGGCGGGGCGGGACGTGCTGCGGCTGCAGAGTGCACGGGCTGCAGGTGCGCCCACGCGGTCGCCGCCCCGCCCCGCCCTGCACCGCCCCCACCGCCTCCTGCTCTCTGTGTTTGTTCAATCCACATCCCATCTTGGCCTTCCCCCGGCTGTTACACGACCCTTTAAGTGAATCTTGACTCAAGCTCCACCGTGGGGGCCAGCGGCCTGTGGGCCGGCGCGGGGGCGGAGCAGGGGCGGTTAGGTTGGACCGAGATCGGCGCTGTTTGAGTGGCGTCCCCCGAGAGGCGGGGCGGAGTGGGGCGGGCCCAGGAGAAGAGGGATGTAGCTCTGGGGGCGGCTCGGCTGGGCCTCCGGGCCGGGGGTGGTCTGAGTGCTCTGCACCAGCATGTGATGACCAAAGGATGGCTCCATATACCTTGTCGTATAAATATATCCCTGGCCATGGCGTCCTAAAGGGGATGAATATCTTGGCCGTTACGTTGCTGCGGGGTGACCTCGTAAGGAAAAGGCAGACCTACATAAACTCCAGGTCTATTTCGTTACTTTGAAATCGTTGTAGTGCCACTTTGTTCACTACAAAGTGTGTATCGTATCGTTTTCTCCTATGTCAACTCAGACAACCAGCGCAACTTTTTTAGCAGATGATACCTTTATACCTTTACTTTCAGAACAGTACAAGACACTAAGGTGTCAGATAGCTTGTACTCTCGAGTCCAGAAACCAATCGCATACAGTCAAGTGCCCTAATTTCGGACGAATTGAGCGGTTTTTCCTTTCTTACGTGTAGGCATGATAACATATGAAAAATCTGTTGCGATTGGAAAAACTGTGGCTCGAGACACGTCGGATGATACCCATGTCGAATTTCTATCGACAGATGGGAAGCTACAGCAATCATCGGAAGAGTGTCCGAAATTAGGAACGAAAGTGCTCTAATTTCGGACACAAGCATACATTTTGGCCTAACCGAACAGGTTTACTTTTCACTTAGGATAGCCTAGGTCACAATTCGTTGAATAACATCCAAACCGATTTTTTGACTCAACCCTGAGAGATGAAAACTGGACAGAAAAATGGGATGGTTTTGTGAACGCCTTTAACTCTGGACAATTGTGTTGTAACTTCGGACAAAATTCAGAGGAGTGCTAAATTCTTCCTATCTTAGCCGTTTTTTGAGGTATCTCAAATCCGGAAACGGCGTTGTAAAGGTGATAGTCAAAAGTACAACTTCGCTTCTTCCTGGTGGCGAAAACATAAGTCTTTTGGCACAAACATGGAAACAAATGTAATTCTATGCCACAGAATTGGACTCTCCGAAATTGTAGCACTTTCGAAAATAGTTCCGTACCAGAAAACGGTTTGACTTAAAAAATAATAATTTACGTAGTTCTGTAGCCAAAATACCAAACATTCATTCGAGGAAGGACCACCCATAGGGCAGCTCACACCTACATGAGCCCCGGTTTTTGGGGGAGCTTATTTCAAATCAGCAATTTTGTTCTATATGCTTTTTAGGCAACGGAGTTGCCTTCTAAAATCGCTTTGAAACGTCTGTCAATTGTTTTATATGGCCCCTTACGGGAGGAAAAAATCCGCCCCAACGATTTTTATAATATTACCTACAGTTATAGTATGTAAACTTGTATACTCACTCTGAAAGTTTAATAGAAATTTAAACTACAGATTTTCTGTAAATTTGAATTGAAATTTCAGTTGCTATGGTAATGCTCGACTTGTCAGCTGAAATCACCAGGAGAAGGGGATAGTTTTTCGTGGTGGGGCTAGGCGGAGTCGAGCCAACACGGAGCGAAAGAGAAACCTCTAAAGTCTGCGTTCAAACAAAGATCTGCTTCAGTGAAACGCTCAAGAAAGAGATGACACCACTGAAATTCGCACGTGACCACCATACCGCCCTTTCGAAACCTACTTCATTTTTACCGAACGAACAGTCGACTGCGGCGCACTTCTGCCAACCTAAGCTAATAATTTCAAATCGTAACGTAGGGGGATTAGTGATCCTTTTCATGTTTTCTAGGTTGGCACGTTGTGTAAACAAGGTTTGTTTGAGGTGGACGCGCGTGCGCTGTGTCGCAGGCCGTCTTTCAACCATGGCCGCCTCGGCCGGGAGCTGAGGCTCCCACCTCGCGACTTTAAATCATTGTATAAAGTTATCGAAACGTTGACAAGGCGAACTGAATGCGTAAATAGTACTTTTTTACCTGCAGAAAACGGTTTGGTAAGTTTGACTTCAATCTGGTGAGCAGAATTCTTGAAATGGTGTACATTTACGTGTATCATTTTCGTAAATCACTTGTGTTCCTACGTTTTGAACCTCCATGAAACTTTGCAAAACGATTTCCGCAGGTCTGGAACTGCTATTTTCACATTAATTTCGGCTGCCTAACATTTCGTTCAGCTAAAATAAATAGTTAAAGTCGCTAGGTTTAGGGCCCCGGTTCGCCCCTTCGGTGCGCTCGGTGGTGGGGACGGTATTGTTGACGTTCCGCTCCGGCCGTGACCTCGCCGCCCATTTTTTGCTGTCAGAAGGAGAGCTTCTTTTCTCTCTTTTTCCTGGCGTTTAGATGACGGCCTAACAGTCGGAGAGTATTCATTGCTTGAAACCCGCCTTATCAAATCGAATTTATAATTATTTAGTCACTATCTTCACTATCGTAAACTAAACAAAACTACTGCGTTTTCTTACAGTCTTATGATACACTCACAATAATTTTACCATAGTTATAGAAACTCCGTTGTCTACCAGGATTTCGTGAAATCGTATTTTTTTAACTTTAAATTCCTGTGTGCTGTAAAATTTTAAAGGTACTTCAACCGACTTGACGAAATATGGTACTCTATACTGCAAACTGTACGATGCCGTCTTCGGATTTCAAATATCTCGAAAGGTGACCGAGATAGGTTGAAATAAGCACTTCTCTGCAAACTGTCCGAAATTAGGGCATTTGACTGTACCCTTACAATAATATAGCGCGGCGCTGCCAGGGGGGCTGGTGAGTGAATGGCTGGCGCGCAGTCTGCGCGGAACAGTGACACCTCCGCCCCGCGCGAGGCGAGTAACAACAGTAACAGCTCCTCCCTGCCTTTCTTCCCAACCCCGCAGGCGCGCGGCGCTGCTGGTGTCGTTTACATCGTTTGCGTTCACACACAAATTGTCGAACAAGAGCCCCCCATAGCAATTTCTCTTGCGGTATCATCTGCTTTCAATACCAATCTTGATTGATATTTTTTTGTTATTTTTTTTTAAAAAGTTTTTATCGCGCTTGTAGCTCTTTTCCTTTCTTAAAGGCAGATCATTTTCTTTGGAGGGAGGGGTGAAAGGATCAAGACAGGTAGGTTTGCCATGTCGCCATCCTGCCTACCGGTCAGCCCGTTATTGGCAAGTACTACCTACGTGTACTATACTGAGGGCCACGGCGAGAGAGGAATTGGCGCTAACCCGGGGTAAAATTCCCATGGTGATTCCTATAGGATGAACTCTCCTATGGGCAGTCATGGGCATCCCCATAACACACCCATGGGAACACAAACCCATGAAATTATGGAACATGGGAACCCATGGTGATCCCATAGGCATATGTTTCTATGGGAAGATTGCCTATGGGGAGATGTGGCTATGGGAAGCTCGCCCATAGGCTAGTTCCTATCGTATTGTATCCTATGGGTTTTCAAATGTTGAAAGCGACAAAGCCTTAATTAACAAGGCCTTACGGAATCAACGGATCATGTTTCAGGGTGTCGGAATCGAGGCGAAGCCAAATCTGCTGTCCGTTTGCAGGTAGCTCGAGCCGTTTTCAAGATGCCAGAAAAAAATGCTCCGATTTCAATAAAATTAAAATGGCCCTACTTAATTTCGCCCTAGATACTACATACCAAATTTCAGATCGATATTCCAAAAACTACACATTTGACAGCATTCTGAACTTTCATGGGAAATCTTTTCTATGGGCGAAGAACTTCCCATAGGCAAGTTACCTATGGGCATTGGATGCCCATAGGCATTTTACCTATGGGAAAGGCGTTCCTATAGGCTAGTTGGCTATGGGCAATCGTCCCTGCCAATGGGCAAGTGATTCCCATGGGTTGGCTATGGGAACTGCCCATGGGTTTTGGGGCTGCACATGGGCAAAGGTACTCTGCCCATAGGAATACGGCATTTGTTAATATGGGCATCATGGGAATTTTACCCTGGGAAGAGAGGGAGAGCACTGGAAAAACAAAGGTGCTAACTATATAAGCTTATGTTGGGTTTATTATAGGTGGCTAGCACAAAAAGAAATGTGGAGAGTGGTGTGGGCCAGCAGTAGTAAAACGAATAAGATTAATTGGGCGCCAGACAGCAGTAGCTGTCCCCAAGCATAACATAATAAAGGTTTGGATAACACTCAATATTTAATTCACTTAGATTGAATTCATATAGTAACCATGAATATCACAAAATAAACTCAGTAGTTACAAATTCATTATTTACAAAGTCATTATTTACAAAGTACTCTGAAGTACAATGTGAGAGCCCCGACCAACGCTACTCACTGTGGCGATCAACCTTACTCAAAAAGCTAAGCTAAGACTAAAGACTAAGTTATTGAAAATCGCCCTCATGTTGTAGACCAAAACACAAAGAAGATAACATATAGACACATAATATATACTAGAGTAAACACTTAGACAAATAGACACAACACATAAAGTCATTGAGACTCAATACACAATAATTATTTACAAAACAATGTACTAAATGAGAAGAGCCAGTAATCGATGTTAGATAGTGTAGAACTACGAATAAATCTGACTCAAAAGAAATACTAAAGACAGGGCGTTGTCCATAAATGGTGGAGGTCAAAACCAGCCTCTGGCGATGACACTAAGATAAATGATAATTATAAATCTGCTACTACTGATCATCGCCAAATAGAATAACTGACAAACTGACAGACTAAACTCATGAGAGTATTAATATTTGATGGTAATCTCAAAGTTAAAGAATAATAATAAATTTAAGTATGGCTTATTAATAATTAAACTAAACTCAGCTGAGTGGATATGTATTGACAACATTAAATATGAACAAACCAATCAGAACCTACTGCAAAGCCTGGGTAAGCACAGTGTACCTTACAGCAGGCTCTGCGCTTGAATAAAAAATGCAAATTAGGGAAGCAATCTGCACTGGCTGACGATACCATGGACTGACCGATGGACCGCCTCAGACGCATAGTGCAGAGAGCAAATGAATACGCATTAATGCCAGTCCCTTAGCTGAAAGGGTGGATAAAGTCTGGCCTATTTTTAATTCGAGGACAATACATATCCAAACAGAAAGCATTATTTGATTTAAATATAGCCTCAAAACTGATAATAGTTACTTTAGGCTTGAACCTCAAGTTTCTGATTTGAAAATTAAACCGAGCCAACTCGGGAGATAGGGTAGCTTTCTGCTCATTAGCCACTGGTAACAGTTCACAAATATAAACTTTGTCAAAATGACGAACAAGGTATCTCACGAGAGAAGCAAACACGGACCACACCTCTGAAAAATTATGAGGGTGCAACATATCGTTGATGCCTAATAGAAGCACGGCAGAGCAAGGATATTAAGATGGACTAATGGATTTTAAAGTCATTTTCACTTCCAAGACTTTGCCTCCACGCACACAACAAAATTTGCTAAGTGGACTAAAAGAGCTAGAATGTGACTCATAGAGTCTTGCAAAAATGCTATCTCCTATCAGGAGGACCATTCGAAATGAAATACATAAACCTGCCCACCAGGGCGAACCTAACCAATGGACACCAACAGATAAACAGATGAATACAGAGCTGCTCGCGGATTAAAACATGAGGAACAATAGTCCAAAACCATACTTATTATGATGGCTGATCCGGAGTGGAGGGGCTTATCGACGGCGCGGTTATGTGAGGCCTAGGCCATCACGAGCTGAAGTTGGAGTTGGCTGGAAAAGTCACAGCTGGCGCCGGATCCATCCCCGGGACACTAAAGTGGCCTAGCCACACATCTCGAAATGTGAAGAACACACATGGAAAACTCTAAGGTGAAAACCCTGTAACACGGGACACACAAACACATGGTCAAATGCCGTGGACGTCATGGCGAGAGTAGCAGGCGGGCAGAGCCGAAGGGCCCAAAGCCCAATGCCAGGGATACACACACGCCAACGCAAGTACTAACCGTTAAAGTGAGCATGATGAGGTGCCGAAGATGAAATTCGGTGTAGCTCCTAGCTCGTGAAATGATAGAGTTAAACGGGTTTAAATGCGGTGCAGAAGCGCTAGTCGAAGCGACACGGAGCCTCCGTATCTCCCTTTCACGATTTCACCCATTTCCGTTCAATTTAGCCCCATACACAGAGCGAGCCGATTTTTCCGTATAGTTTTTGTGAGAAACTGAGACATTGTTTTCGTGAGTACGATTATTATTTATGAAATGGCAACACAAAATGTGACCCGGTCATTTGAGGGTTAGGTTACAACATTCACATTGCAAGGCTTTGAAAAACTACTTTCCGTTCGAATCATGAACGCGGACTTGTCTCAGTTTACCCCAAATTTGATATTCTATGATCGAGAGACAAGAATCCCACTCAAAAACACTTTGTTTTCTGAAATTCGAAAAAGATCTGAACCCTTGTCAAAACAGCCGTTTCCGCACCCATAACTTGTGCAAGTTAATGTGAGGAAAGGACTTACCTTTAGCGAGAAACCTTCTTTAGAACAGAATCTTTACACTATTTTGCATCTGTATTGTGAGTAACACGTCGACTCGCTAGAGAAATAAGTCGCAATATTACATTTTGTGACGACATGTAGTTCTGTTTAAGCGCATGGAAATTTGCCATACCGGAGCGGGTCGGACGGGCTCGGGCGCCGAGCAGAACTACATGTCGTCACAAAATGTAATATTGCGACTTATATTCCTTGCGAGTCGACGTGTCACTTACAATACAGATGCAAAATAGTGTAAAGATTCTGTTCTAAGTAGGTTTCTCGCTAAAGGTGAGTCCTTTTCTCACATTAACTTGCACAAGTTATGGGTGCGGAAACGGCTGTTTTGACAAGGGTTCAGATCTTTTTCGAATTTCAGAAAACAAAGTGTTTTTGAGTGGGATTCTTGTCTTTCGATCGTAGAATATCAAATTTGGGGTAAACTGAGACCAGTCCGCGTTCATGATTCGAACGGAAAGTAGGTTTTCAAAGATTTGCAATGTGAATGTTGTAACCTAACCCTCAAATGACCGGGTCACATTTTGTCTTGCCATTTCATAAATAATAACCGTACTCACGAAAACAATGTCTCAGTTTCTCACAAAAACTATAAGGAAACATCGGCTCGCTTCGTGTATGGGGCTAAATTGAACGGAAATGGGTGAAATTATGAAAGGGAGATATGGAGGCTCCGTGTCGCTTCGACTAGCGACTCGCTTATCGCGTACTAAAACCCACAAATCCGTTTAAAAACTATTGTTGGCTTACATCGTCTTTCAGGAAATTTCACGACGAATCCGAAACTGTCCGGGGTTTTGCTGTAAGGTGGAAATTGATAGTGTAATGACAATTTAAACGACAGCGGGTAGGTCGGCGGCGAGCGCGGCCCGTCCCGACCCGAGCACATGGCTTCACGCGCGCGCTAGGCCGTCGCAGCCCCCTGGTTTTATTGAACATGCAGTAATGGTGTGCTTCTAATTCTCTAGAATTCCTCAAGGCTTTGCCTGGCTGGGAAAATATGGCTAAGGTTGACATCAACTCAACTAATATCTGTTCTTCCATCAAGAACTACACTTTCCAATGCCTTACTAATTATTTAAAGAATAATGGATATTTGAAAAAACAAGGGAGAAGGAAACACAAAATTACTTTTGTGGTAAATAGGGAACTCGTTCTTTACAACCCTCCTCGTAATAGGAAGAGACTATTTGGTTTTCTGACATAATCGTTGATGTATGACCAGTGTAAGCTTTTCATGTTTTAAAATGTGATCCTTTATGCCTCAGATCAATGTATAAGCATAGACATGGTAGTTCTACAGTGAGAAACTGGATGATGATACCTGAAACAATTTATTGTAACTATTTGCGCCCCTATCGCCCCCCCCCTCCCCCTGGATCCGCGCCTGCTGGTTGGTCCCCTCGCGCGAGTTTGATTGTTAAGGCGCTCCCACAATGTCCTCATCGCTCATCGCTCATACTCATGGCTCATTATGGGGGACTTACAGGGGTTCCAGGGTATGGCAGGGGTGGGGCACGGACTGAATTGGTGTGAAACAGCTCGAGACACATCTTGAGAGACATTTCCCTCCCTGAAACTCAAGTGTTCGCCGAAATTTCCCTGAAAATGAGTCGATGAGCGGCTTATGGCTGCCTCATTCTCTCCTCATTTTCGCTCGTTAAAAGGTCCCACTGACTTCTCAGACCTACGGAATGTCTTAATTTGTCAAAAAAATGTTAGATGCATGATTTGAGACTGGTTTCACCCTCACAAACCAAATACTTCGCGATATTTCGTTAAAAATGAGCTGCGCGGACGGCGCGCGAGAGCCAAGAAAGTAGTCCCGAAACCCTGACGCAGCGGGCGGGCTACTGCCGTTGTTGCCCGTGGCTACCACCACTAATTAAATTAATGAAAATACCATAATAAATTAGTAAATTAGTTTTGGAGATAAATAAAACTGCAGTTAACAAAATGCACACAGCTGCGGGGAGGAGAACCGCGCCGACGTAGTTCTCCTCTCAGCCGGCAGATGGTTCTGCTCCGGCTACTGACCGACCAATCAGAGGCCGGGCAGGGCAAGAGCGCGGCGACCGAAAGCCGATTCGAATTTGTCTGTGTATGTATGTGTGTGTGGCAACGGCTCAACGGACAGAACTCAAACTCACCGTAGCGCCGTGCTGTTTATTTTCTGGAAAGGCAGGTAAGTGTGAAATAATCGACCGCGTTTTCATATATTAATCTTTGTATACAATCCTTTATATATTATTCTTCATATATTTATTTAATGATAGCACTTTCCATGCCTACTTCATCCAACTGTTTTTATTAACAATGGCTGTGTTTTCTGTTTTGTTTTGGTCAGGATGTGGCGTAAAACAACTTTATTGGCTCTGCTCCTCATCAGGAAAAGAAGACGCCTAGGCCTCTCATCTCTTGGTTTGTTTTTAATTTACTTGTGTTCTTATTTGAACAGTCTGTACAGTGCATGGTACTTTTTTAAAAAAATATTCCTTTAGGTGTGACCCGTTCTAAGAGGTTGGCTGGTGCTCTCTTCTTATTGAGAAAAAAAATGAGGGCTGTTGAAGACCACGAGAAGCTGAAGAAAACTCGCAGGTGGTGGGTGCGGCCAGTCTTTGCTGACCATGATACAAATGGAGCCTGGGCCACTCTCATCCCCATGATGAGGGACACTGACCCAGATCTCTTCTATAACTTCATGCGGATGACTCCTCAAGCCTTCGACAAATTACTGGCTCTCATCCAGCCTTTAATCCAAAAGTTTTCTCGGCGAAAGCCCATTGCGCCTGGAGAACGGCTCGCTATTACTTTGAGGTATAAATACCTGAACATGTACATGCTTGTATCTTTAGCTGTGTTCCAGCCCTTGCCCTCACCCACAATTTATTTTTGTAGATATCTTGCTTCAGGAAACTCCCAGACGTCCTCTGCAAATCTAAGTGTGATACTACATGTCAGTTTAAACTGCGAAACTTTAGTTTCGCAGTTACAACTGCAAAACTCCCGAGTTCGTCAGTTTAAACTGCAAAACTCCTGAGTTCGTCAGTTTAAACTGCAAAACTCCCGAGTTCGTCAGTTTAAACCGTAGAACTGTTTTGCAGTTTAAACTGACGAACTCGGGAGTTTTGCAGTTTAAACTGACGAACTCAGGAGTTTTGCAGTTTAAACTGACGAACTCGGGAGTTTTGCAGTTGTAACTGCGAAACTATAGTTTCGCAGTTTAAACTGACATGTAGAATCACACTAAGATTTGCAGAGTCTCTCTCATATTTGTTTCGTGTGTCATCACAAGCTATATCAAAGATTGTCGCAGAGGTCACCAGTGCAATATGGAATGTGCTGAAGCGTCGTGTGTTTCGAGATCTGACAGAAGACTTGTGGCTGAGGTCTGCAGCAGAGTTCCGCAAGTGATGTGGAATATCCCGCACTGCCTGGGTGCCATAGATGGCAAACAGGTGTAAGTACATAAAGGTAGGCTTCATCTTCTGGGTTGTTGCAAGTCATGGAAATCAGGGAAAAATGTTCTTGTCAGGGAAATCATGGAAAACTCAGGGAAACCAATCACAGGGTTAGGGAAAATGGATGTTATTGCGCACTTGTCTGTGCATTGTTTGTTGTCGGTCTGATAATTTTTTAAATTGTCGTTTTACAATTCCCTTCAAAAATTTGCAAATTAAACATTTTGAGGAAAATGTCAGGGAAAAACTCGAATTTGGTCTGGGAAATGTCAGGGAATCTGAAAATGTCAACATTGTAACAACCCTGATTCTTGTAAAGTGTGAAAGAAAGTAAAAGATAATAACTTATAAAAAGTGACAAGAGACAGAATTCTTAAGATGAATGTTATCAAAGCCGTGGTAGCCTTCACGACTTTAGGGGAAAGTCAAGACGAACTCTATTAGAATCTAACTGGTTTGGTGGATAATAATATTCGATTAAGTACACAGTTCTTAGTTTAAAATAGAAGCAGGAACATTTTTATTACATTGGATCGATGTTGTCAACATTTTGTTCATTGCGTACTATTCTTTGGTTTCAGGCCTTCCCCCATTGTGGCAGCCGCTACTATGGGTACAAGAAAAGACATTGTTTAACGTTTATGGCGGTATCTAATGCCAAGCATCAGTTCCTCATAGTGGAGTCAGGGGCAAGTGGGAAGCGGTCTGATGCTAACATTTTCTACCGCAGTGCTTTCTTTTCCAAACTCACTCATAGAAAGTTGAATATTCCTCCTCCTTGTCCTGTCTCTGGCTTGAATAATGATTTGCCATTTTTCTTCATTGGAGACAATGCATACCCTTTGTCCGAAAACTTTGCTGTGCCTTTCAAGGGCAATAACTTGAAAGATGAAGAAATGGTATACAATTACAGATTATCAAGAGCAAGACGCATCGTCCCAAATGCATTTGGGCTTATGTGCTCCAGGTTTCGGATTTTCTTCAGACCTATAGAGGGATGCCCAGCTTTAGTCCGAAGTGGCATCATGTGTTGCCTGGCCTTGCACAACTTTCATCTGCAGGATGAGGAAAGCATCCCTCCATCCAGGCGCAGGTATAATCCTGAGAAGTATGCTGACTATGTAAGGGAAGATGGAAAATTAATTGAAGGAAGATGGCGTAATGAAAGGCCTGCCTCAGAAAGGAGTCTTTTCAGAGATCTTGTTTCAATGGTGTCAAAGCAGGCTGACCCAAGAGCAGCTGTGAAAGGCGTTGAACTTAGAGAGATGCTGCTAAGGTACTTCATTTTGAAGTCAGTGCCTTGGCAGTGGAAAAAAGCACACCTTATTTTGTAATTACTTTTGTTCTAAAGAATTTGTTATGCATTCATTTTCAAGTAGGGGTTCTATAACTACAGGATGAATTGAAGGACAATTTGATGTGATATAATCCACTGATGTGATATAGTTTGTATGTGAAACAGCAAAGTTAGTTGTGGTTTAAGGATCAATTTGATTCTTATTCACTAGTGTACATTATGCAGTAATAAATTATCTTGTATGAAGCGCACTCATTGAGCTTGGGCAGCTGCAAATTTTAATTTGAAGTTGAAAGATGTTCTTGAAACCAAACATTTCTTTAGTGTTAGGTAGTATTTATTCGCCCCAGGTTAATTTGCGTTCTTGTATTTCTAAATTTTCATTGATGACCATTGTGATCGTAATTCTTATGGAAACCCTCCAGATCTTGATCGGTCAACTCTGTTGAATATGGGATCGTATTGTTCATTAACATGTCTTCTATTTAGGAAATGAAAAGAAGAAAAAAAAAGGTGTTGGTAGATGGGCTATCCCAAACATTTGAGACTAATCAAGTTCACATTGGAATAAGTAGGACTGAGTTAACAACTGTGTATGTGTAACTTCGTATTTGTACAGTAGTTGTAGTCATGACAATTACCCAATTCTGGGAAGAAATCAAACTGAATTTTATTTTTGTGATAATTTGTTTTCTGTAGTTAATGGTATCAAATATTGTTAGTCATAAAAGAAAAACATGATTCTTAAGCGCATTATGTTCAATAGAGTTGAAATATTTTGTGATTTCAATTACATGTGTCATGCAAACTACTGTGAATGCAAAAGGAAAATAAATGACACAGTGGAGTAACTTAACTTTACTTTGCAGCTAAATTTGATGTGATATAATTATTCATGTATTCCCACCAGATTCACAGCCTCAATAACATGTGCAAAAGTTTTAGAACATGAGAAGTGAAAGAAAGAATTAAAGCATCATCAGTGAAATTGGATACCACACCATCAAAACAATGGGTTTAAGAATTAACAACAATTTATAACAAGTGCTGCAACTCTGCTTGGCAAATTTCCCTTATCAGTCTATATTCCACAATTATAAACTACACACCATCACAATAAGCTTCACAGATTCAAGATCATGCAAATGAATGAATTAAAGCATCATGAGTGAAATTGGATACCACACCATCAAAACATGGGTTTAAGAATTAACAACAATTTATGACAGGTGCTACAACTGCTTGGCAAATTTCCTTTCAGTCTATATTCCACAATTATAAACTACAAACCATCACAATAAGCTTCACAGCCTATTTAAGATCATGCACATGAATGAATTAAAGCATCATGAAAGAAATTGGATACCACACCATCAAAACATGGGTTTAAGAATTAACAACAATTTATGACAAAGTGCTACAATTGCTTGGCAAATTTCCTTTATCAGTCTATATTCCACAATTATAAACTACAAACCATCACAATAAGCTTCACAGCCTAATTAAGATCATGCACATGAATGAATTAAAGCATAACCAGTGAATTGGATACCACACCATCAAAACATGGGTTTAAGAATTAACAACAATTTATGACAAGTGCTACAATTGCTTGGCAAATTTCCTTTATCAGTCTATATTCCACAATTATAAACTACAAACCATCACAATAAGCTTCACAGCCTAATTAAGATCATGCACATGAATGAATTAAAGCATAACAAGTGAATTGGATACCACACCATTACAACATGAGTTCAAGAATTAAATATAATTTATGACAAGAGCTACAACTGCTTGGCAAATTTCATTTAACAGTCTATATTCAACAATTATAAACTATAAGTATAACATGAGATAAAGTATAACAAACATGAGTTAATGAAGAATAAAAATAAAACTATGGCAAGGGCAACAACTGTGCGTGGCAAATTTCGTACACCATTCTTCTTCTAATGCTGCCCATGTCACTCTGACTAAAACTAAATTCTTTACTGGCAGCTAAAAAATTTGCATACATGCACACAAAGACACCACAATCCGTGGAATTTAGTTGTCTTGGTATGTTCTGTCAGGAATCATAAAAATAATTACAGTGTTGTGCATTGCAAATGAAAATGACAACGCTATTTTCAAAGGGTTTCTCAGTTACGTACCTTTGACTGTTCAATGTGCCAGTCACAAATTCCGGTCTCTTCCACAAGAAATTCTTTAAGTTTAACAAGACCATCCTGGCAATCGCCACCCATGCTGTCCAGATAATGCAAGGATGTACAATTTACATTGACAAATATCATGGCCCAATGGTTCGTTGGGTGATGGACAGGGACTAATAAGTAGGAATACTGCTTCAACTGTGATTAAGAGAGGAATATTTTAACTGAGTCATTTATTTAGTGTAAAAATGAGTCAATTATTTGGTTATTTCATTACTTACATTGCTAGCCCATTCCTTTAATTCGTCCAGTGGTTTCTTCCCCAGATTTGGGGAAAAATAGGTATCTATGCTTTTCCCATGAAAGCCTCTGGCAGCTACAAGGTGGAAGTATGAGTTCACAATCTGAAAATCAGCAAAGTATTAAAAATTAATATCAAAATGGATTTTGCATGTATAAAGAGATGAAATACAATGCTTCAGAATTGAAACTATACCTGATCATTGAGCAGCCCACCATCCCTTAATGTATGTAGGTCTCTCCCATACAGACAGTATTCCCCGATCACTATGCATTGGGAGTCCGCATGCACATCCCATGCTGCTTCTACTTCTTTCTACAGGAAAAAAAATCAAACAAGAACACATTTCATACAAATGGTACGGTAATTACAAGAAAATCGAATCAATAACAAGTTTTGGAAGAAACAAACCAGCATTTTTTCAGAGAGTTTAAAAAGGTCCTGATCTGATTCTATTCCAGACAACTGCACTTTCTCCTGCACCTTCGACTTCTGCTCAAGGTCAGTAAGCAGTTGGAGAACCTGTATTTGAAAGGTCCTAAAAATATTCGGTGGCAATCTCTTTGCACAATCACGCAAAGATGCAAGGAAAAGAGAAACTGAATCCTCTTCCTTTAATAGTTCTCTCAAGATCAAATCATCAACAGAATTAGAAGCAACATCTCTGGAGCCATCATTCTGCTGCTCCTTAGATTTTTCAGCCTTTTCGACTTCAACAGCGAGCTTCTGGACCAGATCAGATCTGTTGTCGGCTATTCTCTTCTGCTTATCCATTTTTAGTCTATCTTTTCTGGCCTGCTGACCTTCAATCGGCACTTTTAGCTCAACTCTCTTCTGTACTACTGCCTTCTTTATTGTCTTTGAGAGTAAAATCTAGAGTTATTAAGGTAGAAGAAATTAAATTAAGAAGACTAAGAGCTATATATTTTTTTAGTGTTTGTAATATCAAAACCTTGAACTCACCTTCTTCACATTGGGAGAGTCGAGCAGTGAAATAGTTTGGGACTTCTGTCTGATCTCCTTAGGCTTTAAGTTTTCCTTCCCCAATAAATTATAGCTTGGTGAAATAAATGGAGACATCATCTACAATTATGAAAGTAGAATTAATTAAATTGAGAAGACTGAGGACTCGTTTTTTTTTTTAAATTTTTGTAAAACCAAAACCCTGTACTTACCCTGGCCCTTTTTCCTTCGGGAGAGTCAAGCTCTGAGAGAGGTTTCAACTTATAGGCAGATGGCGGTGAAATAAATAATTTGCGAGAGGCACAATTAGAGGGCTGATTTCTTATCTGAAATAAGGGAAGGTGGGGTACATTGGGACATGGGGTACATTGGGACAGTGGCTATTTCATCTATTTCAAACTGGATTCAGATGCTACCAAAAATTGACACAATGAGCATAGGCGCATTCTTCGTGATGGCACCAGTAATTGGAAGATTACAGAACATGTGTGCTGTACAGAAAATACTAAATGAAAATTAGCACAAAAAAACGTTAAAAGTAAGGTGACTTCTCATTTGAATTTTCCCTTTTTAAAGCGAACTTAGTTGCGATAGCAAATCGGTCGGGTGGCTGGTCTATAGGCTGATTCTTACGACACATTTAGCAGGAAGAGGTTTTGAATTGAATCCTAAAATAATGAAAAAAGATAAATAAATCAAGATCGAGGTGATCAGGTACCGGGTGTCCGCGAATTGACATGCGCGGCAGTTGGGTTGCATACGCTACTAGGCGCTGGGAACGGAGCCGAGCCGGCGGCAGCGGCAGTGGAGGGGGACCCCCTCCCCCCCTCCACCACCCGGCTGATGGAGGGAGCCGTGACAGGGAGTAGCGCTGCTCAGAGCCGACCCAGGGTGAGGCGGGGTGGGGGCTCTGGGTTCTCCTTCAGACCTCGCGATCTCGCATGGGGAGGCTCACGGGCCCGCGGGGGAGGCTCACGGGCCCGCAGGGGAGGCTCGCGGTCTCGCGGGGGAGGCTCGCGGTCTCGCGGGGGAGGCTTGCGGTCCCGCGGGGGAGGCTCGCGGTCCCGCGGGGGAGGCTCGCGGTCTCGCGGGGGAGGCTCGCGGTCCCGCGGGGGAGGCTCGCGGTCCCGCGGGGGAGGCTCGCGGTCCCGCGGGGGAGGCTCGCGGTCCCGCGGGGGAGGCTCGCGGTCCCGCGGGGGAGGCTCGCGGTCCCGCGGGGGAGGCTCGCGGTCCCGCGGGGGAAGCTCGCGGTCTCGCGGGGGAGGCTCGCGGGCCCGCGGGAGACGCGGGGGGGTGCGTAGCCAGCTCGCGAGGTCTGAAGGAGAACCCAGAGCCCCCACCCCGCCTCACCCTGGGTCGGCTCTGAGCAGCGCTACTCCCTGTCACGGCTCCCTCCATCAGCCGGTTGGAGGGGGTCCCCCTCCACTGCCGCTGCCGCCGGCTCGGCTCCATTCCCAGCGCCTAGTAGCGTATGCAACCCAACTGCCGCGCATGTCAATTCGCGGACACCCGGTACACATTGGGACACTACGCCACAATTGGCTAATGCGACATTTCAAAAAATTCCAAAACCGTCTCATTTGGAACATAATGACGTCTATCGACTTCCAGACCGCAAGGCGGTGTGCATTCTGCACATTTCACGGGAAAACGCGTTAAATTAAGTCAAATGTCCCAATGTGCCCCATCCCATGTTGTCTTATGGCGTCCCAATCTGCCCCGTACCGGGGCACATTGGGACAAGGTGCAAATTTTAGGAAAACCTTTCTGCTAGCAAAGACTTAGTGACAAGATATTTGAGGGCTTTGGTGTACCAAAGACAACACTCCAATGTACGATTTGGGCCAGCTCCGGTCATTCTAAGTCTGACGGTTTCGGATCTAGAGCAAAAACAAAAAATCCGTCCCAACGTACCCCACCTTCCCTTACATTCATCAGTAATGTCAGCAGTCAGAAATACATTTCAATAAACAATTGATTGCTTTTGTTTGCTCACCTTGTTAGAGAGATCCTGAAGTGGTGCCGTTTTGCTGGTTGAGCAAAGTACCTTTATGCCAGAAACTTTACCCTCCAAGACAGTTTCCGAAAAGGAACCTTCATATAAATCAGTTGTAAGCGAGCCAATTTCACTACCATCTTTAAAGTCTGTAGCACTTCCATCGTGCTCATCATCTTCATCATGTTCCTCACTTTCATCGTCTTCACCAGCTTCAAAATCATTGTTCACATTATTACCAGCATCACAATCACCTCCATCTAAATTCCCATCCATTATATCGCGACCATGAAAACTGTCCAGGAAGCTCATTAACAGCTCGTACTTGTATGGCTTATATTCCCTTCCTGCTGAGCCACTAACACCATATTTTTTGGCAAAGTTATTTCTGCTGTTGGCCAAACTCCTGCGTAGGTTTTCCCAACTCTTCTGACAGTCATTTGCTGCAATAGAAAATTAGAAATGGCAATTTCACCATCTGACATTATTTTAATTAATCACACAGCAATCTCAGTATCTACTTACGAGAGCCGCCTGTAAAGAGATTTGCAATCTGTTGCCACAGTCTTTTTTTCAGATCCCCACTCTCAGACTTGAAATGGACTATTTTCACTATAGAGTGGAATATCCACAGATTTGTAATGAAATTTGTCTTCAAAGGAAACTTTTTTGTATACAGAGCTTATTTTCTAGTGAGAAAAAAGTCGGAGCTATACAGAAAAATGTCATCTAAATGGACAAAAATGTTTATTCTAGGGTAGTACAGTTTTCTTTATTTTAAAACAAGAAAACTGTACTACCCTAGAATAAACATTTTTGTCCATACATTACGTCATTTTAATTTCTAGATATTGACGTTTTTGTTTTTAGCTAAAAATGTCTAAAAACGAATATCTATAATCTGTAGACAAATTTCATTGTCCTTACACATTACAGTGAAGAAAGTCAGTTAGAGATCTGAGCGTGCCGATCTCGGTACTCCACAAGGTTGTCATCCCACAAGGCGGGCCTCTCCCGGACAGCAGCAATAAGTAGTTCATTAGTCATGTAAGACTGCGGTGCCCTCACCTCTCTTTTAGGGCGCTGCATCCTGACCAAAACAAAACAGAAAACACAGCCATTGTTAATAAAAACAGTTGGATGAAGTAGGCATGGAAAGTGCTATCAATAAATAAATATATGAAGAATAATATATAAAGGATTATATACAAAGGATAATATATGAAGGATAATATATAATGGATAATACATAAAGGATAATATAGCAAGGCTGTTTGGTGAATTGTGGATGGAATACTGCAGGCATTAGCAGCACTATAAATGGGCAGATAAGGATGACCTTGAATTGGGTGGACAAAATTCAGAAGAGGAACAGCAAAACCTGGGAGGTGCACATGGGCACATTGGGTAACGTGGGACTCGAATGTGTGAGAGGTGTTGTTAGGAATAGAATTAGCAGAGGAAGGATTATGACAAAGGTGTGGAGGAATCATAATACACCATTATAGTTTAGTAGTGAGACACTTACATGAAATCTTTCTGCTAGTTCCATGGCTGTAGGTGGACCTAGACTCTTGAAATATTTAATCAATGTTGAGACACAGATCGTAAAGGCACCCAGAAAAACTCAAACTCCACATACACCCAGAAAACACTCACTCACCACTCTCTAGCTCACAGGGCCATGAACTTGGATGATGTCGTCATACTGTATTGTACTGATTTTGGAATAGCACAAAGAACCGAGTACCTGTTACTTCCTCCCCCAAAACATGCAACTTCCCCACAGTAGTTGTGAATTGTTAGAGAGTACGCAGCTACAAGTGCCTAAATCAATCATGATCATTCACACATCAGCTGACACAAAGACCGAAGAGACAGGAGAAATGCACACAAAGCATTTTATGAAGACGATAGACTCAGAAGAAATGTTCCCCTTCTCACATGCACACAGAAACCATCCACTCACCACTCTCCCTCAGTAGTTCTGATTCACACATCACCTCTGACACAGTGACCGACGAGGCAGGAGAAAAATGTACAGTCAGACCACACAAAAAGTAACCATAACCCGTTGAAGCCGTTGATGCTGAAGCTGCTTGAAGAGATCACCGATGACAGAAAGTGACAACCTGTTCCTCCGCTCACAATATATAAAACCCCAAAGTGCGAACAGCCAAAACCACAAAACCACAACACACACAACACACAAACACACAACACAGACGACGATTGTACTCATCTCAACGAAGACGCCTCCATCTCCCGGTCCATTTCACTTAATCTTGTGCAGCTGCATTACCAGCTGTCAAACCTTAATAGTTTTGCAAATTTGATCTGTTTGGGGCCCACCCGGTGCCTAGCGGACGACCTGAGCGGCTCTGTTTAACATCAACAAGTGGGAGGGGCTTGGATGGAGGGGGGCAAGGCACAATGGCCGCCGGCGGACAAATTTAAAGGTCCACCCGCCCAGTTGCAGTAAAAAATCGCTAGACTAGATTAAAATGACTTTCCGAATTTCCAATTCCGATCGATAAAGAAGAGGAGGTGAACTGCCCTCTGAATCTGAAGGGATGAAAGCCACCCCCACGGTACCTCTATTCAGCAAATTCAAAAGCTGGGACGACAAAATATATTCAGCCACGTCTAGGTGTCAGATCAATTTGGATTTCGACTAGCAAAACCCGGCAGCAGCTAAATAAATACATGAAAACGGTCGATTATTTCACACTTACCTGCCTTTCCAGAAAATAAACAGCACGGCGCTACGGTGAGTTTGAGTTCTGTCCGTTGAGCCGTTGCCACACACACATACATACACAGACAAATTCGAATCGGCTTTCGGTCGCCGCGCTCTTGCCCTGCCCGGCCTCTGATTGGTCGGTCAGTAGCCGGAGCAGAACCATCTGCCGGCTGAGAGGAGAACTACGTCGGCGCGGTTCTCCTCCCCGCAGCTGTGTGCATTTTGTTAACTGCAGTTTTATTTATCTCCAAAACTAATTTACTAATTTATTATGGTATTTTCATTAATTTAATTAGTGGTGGTAGCCACGGGCAACAACGGCAGTAGCCCACCCGCTGCGCCAGGGTTTCGGGACTACTTTCTTGGCTCTCGCTCGCCGTTCGCGCAGCTCATTTTTAACGAAATATCGCGAAGTATTTGGTTTGTGAGGGTGAAACCAGTCTCAAATCATGCATCTAACATTTTTTTGACAAATTAAGACATTCCGTAGGTCTGAGAAGTCAGTGGGACCTTTTAACGAGCGAAAATGAGGAGAGAATGAGGCAGCCATAAGCCGCTCATCGACTCATTTTCAGGGAAATTTCGGCGAACACTTGAGTTTCAGGGAGGGAAATGTCTCTCAAGATGTGTCTCGAGCTGTTTCACACCAATTCAGTCCGTACCCCACCCCTGCCATACCCTGGAACCCCTGTAAGTCCCCCATAATGAGCCATGAGTATGAGCGATGAGCGATGAGGACATTGTGGGAGCGCCTTTAGAGCGCGGCAGCGGACCCGAGACCCGAGGAGGGGCCCGAGCCGCCCGAGCCCACTGAGCGCGAGCCGACCGCTGGATTTAGAATGAAAACTCCTCAGAATTTTGTTAAGAGTTCTCTAAAATATACTATTAAAAGTGCCCGACGCGAAAAGATCTGTACGCTATCAGGTGGTTTTAACTTTGTTCTGACGAACAGAGACGTACTGGTTGCGACCCTCTGCAAGTGGTTCGCTGAGGTTCGCTTCGTAGGTCGCAGCATGTTCGTCAAGATGCGTCAAAAGTGCGCAGATGTTTCACTTTGCAACCTATTCCGAACTCAGAGCGAACATAGTCCGTTTTTGCGGCGACGTACCGGGGTCGCTACTTCTTCGCCATCAGAGCGACCCATAATCTGTTCGCCTGCGGTACGCCTCCCGTACAAAAAAATCGGGCTCACAGAAGGATCATGGTGATCCATTCTAGAGACAAGCAGCAGCCATTGCGTATCCACGTTTGATCCACGTATGCGACAAAATAAAGTCATTATTGATCCATCGTGAAGCCCTTCGTGAGACTTAGCTGAGACAACTTTGTTGTCGCAAGAATGGATCCAAGAAGGCTGCAGTATGTCTGCTTTGTCACGAAAAGTAGCCTTTCCTGAGACACAACGTTGATCCAAACTGTAGCCAATCTGGAGACAACGCGGGGAAGGCGGCCAAGACACGCTGGAGACACCATTGAGACATACGTCATCAAACTGGTGAAAAAAGCGAAACGCGAATGGGAAGGTACAGCGTATCGAACTACCGACCGGCGGAGTAGATGTTTATGTCGCTCTCCACTTGGCCAGAGAGGAGAGACAAAGAGTCATGCGTCGCCAGCCGCTCAGATTAAACCCAGCGGGATGCTGGAAAGACTCTGTGGAGACATCGCTGAGACATACTAGATGAGCACACTTGGCACTCGATGGATCAAGTATGTCTCAGCGATGTCTCCAGCGAGTCTGCCCAGCGCGTCCCGCTGGGTTTAATCTGAGCGGCTGGCGACGCATGACTCTTTGTCTCTCCTCTCTGGCCAAGTGGAGAGCGACACAAACTTCTACTCCGCCGGTCGGTAGTTCGATACGCTGTACCTTCCCATTCGCGTTTCGCTTTTTTCACCAGTTTGATGACGTATGTCTCAATGGTGTCTCCAGCGTGTCTTGGCCGCCTTCCCCGCGTTGTCTCCAGATTGGCTACAGTTTGGATCAACGTTGTGTCTCAGGAAAGGCTACTTTTCGTGACAAAGCAGACATACTGCAGCCTTCTTGGATCCTTTCTTGCGACAACAAAGTTGTCTCAGCTAAGTCTCACGAAGGGCTTCACGATGGATCAATAATGACTTTATTTTGTCGCATACGTAGATCAAACGTGGATACGCAATGGCTGCTGCTTGTCTCTAGAATGAATCACCGTGATCCTTCTGTGAGCCCGATTTTTTTGTACGGGCTATAGTTCGCCATTAGTTCGCTTGCGGTACGCTTTGAGATCGCCCGCGGTCTGCTTTCAGTTTCGGTACGCTTTCAGTTCGCCTGCTGTATGCTTTTAGTTCGCTTTTGGTTCGCTAAATGTTCGCTTTTAGTGCGCATTTGGGTACGGGAGGGGTTGCGGGTAGAAGGGGGGGGGGCGTGGAAAGGGGAGGAGGCGTTTAAAATGTGCAGCCTCGAATTCATTCCGGTCAGCCGAGCTCTTCACGGGCTCTCGCCCAACGGCCAGCCCTGAGATGCACCCGTAATGTTACAAAAAACGCCAACCTCTGGTCTGGATGTGGCCGAAAGCACTATTCGGGCCAATGCCAGGCTTTCCACGAGCGGGTTTGCCCGAAATGAGGCCTGCCCTTCCTGGAGCACGCCGTGGAGTGCTCTGCGCCAGCTCGAAACCGCTGCCGTGCACCAGAAGTCCCTCCGCCCGCCTGATGCCGTGCGAGAGAAGCCTGCACTTTCCGCGTGGTCCGTAGTGACTGCTGCTACCCAAACTGCGCTAACTTGTCCTGCCATACACAACTATACATCTCTCCATACGGTCCACACGAGTCACATACTGAAAAAATAAGAAACACAACAAGTACCGGGTGTTTCTTTGAATGCGTAAGAGTGTTGTGGGTTTGCCTACCCAATTCACCCATAAAAAAACCATAGAGTCCTAGAGGACTCTAAGGACTCTAAGGCACCATGGCCCCTTCAGCGCTTGCGAGTATGTAATCCCGCAACACTGTTACGTACTCAAAGAAACACCCGGTACAACCAGTGCATGTGAGCTTCAAAGCCATCACGCGCTCAGCGTAAGCGACACATCCTCACACAACGACAGCTGGTGTCGGACTGAGGAGGAGACGGGACGGGACGACGGGACGGGAGATGCGTTGGCGGGATGGCCCGGGGGCCCCGGGCCGGAGCAGGTAGCCGATGACACCGCCGCTGGGTTAATCCCCGTGGCTTGTGCAGCGCACCCCTCCCCCTCCCCTCGTGAACCGATGGCGAACTCAAGTCGCTGTGTTCGCTCCCAGAGCGACTCGATGGCGAACTCAGGTCGCTGTGTTCGCTCCCAGAGCGACTCGATGGCGAACTCAAGTCGCTGTGTTCGCCACCAGAGCGACTCGATGGCGAACTTAAGTCGCTGTGTTCGCTACCAGAGCGACTCGATGGCGTACTCAGTTCGCCAAGAGGGGGACCACTGGCGAACCTCCGACGAACCTTCGTGGCGCTCGCCGTGAAGCATGGCGAACCTCAGCGACCCATTGGCGTACCCGGCGCGAACCTCCGCGAATCGATAGCGAAATGAAAGCGTACTAAAAGCGCACAAATCTTTTTGCGTCGGGTGTGAAAGATAGATTGGTATGATTCACGACAGTATTTCAAGATTACAATAGCATTACTTCCAAGTTTACAGCTGTTTTATTTTATGAGATGAAAATGTTCATTTACTAGTGAGGGTTAGGGACTTAAAATGAAAAATCGACGAGATTTGTTAAGTGAGTGATTCCATGTCAAAGGTACACTGAAAAAAAAAAGTTGTCTCCGAAATCGACCATTTTTTTTTTGTCGGCTCTCCTATGGTACAAGACTCTACCCTGTAAATGGCAGCTCTCTAGGTGCACCCAGTCTGGAGATATAAAATACTACCATTTTGGTACTATGTAGAAATGAGCTATAGGTAAAAGTAGGGAAGGAGTCATGGTAGCGACTTTCCACTTGGTATGCAGCTTGTTAGGAGTCAGTAGATGAAAAAAAAATTTTGAAAAATTAATTTTTTTTTGTTGATTTTTTGAAGTGTACTTTTGGAAATATCTCAAATGATGTCATAAAATTTTTCGACGCAAAAAATACTGAAAGTAGCTCATATCACCCATGATTTATCCTGAAAGACTCATCACACGTAGCCTTTTAGTTTCAGAGTTATGGGGATTGCGCTTTCCAGCTTTCTCAACGTAAACCCATAGAACCCGTATGGAATGACTAGAAGCTACTTGAGACTGTTGCAGAGTTCTACACTGGGTGAGTATGAACTAATGACACTAAAATTGACTTCCTCTTAACATTGGACACCCTTTTCTGTAATAATATTTTAAATACTAAGGATACAGGGAAGGTTCGAACAAGGTAACGGTAACTGTTCATCTCATTCTTGGTTTACCATCACATTTGGTGTTCTCAGGCTAGTCAGGTATTTTAGAATAAACTAAAACTAAAATCTTCTTTGACAGCAAAAATCACATTAATTCAATAGTCCTCAAATTAATAAAATTAATGAATAATTGAACTAATGTGATTTTTGCTGTCAAAGAAGATTTTAGTTTTAGTTTATTCTAAAATACCTGACTAGCCTGAGAACACCAAATGTGATGGTAAACCAAGAATGAGATGAACAGTTACCGTTACCTTGTTCGAACCTTCCCTGTATCCTTAGTATTTAAAATATTATTACAGAAAAGGGTGTCCAATGTTAAGAGGAAGTCAATTTTAGTGTCATTAGTTCATACTCACCCAGTGTAGAACTCTGCAACAGTCTCAAATAGCTTCTAGTCATTCCATACAGGTTCTATGGGTTTACGTTGAGAAAGCTGGAAAGCGCAATCCCCATAACTCTGAAACTAAAAGGCTACGTGTGATGAGTCTTTCAGGATAAATCATGGGTGATATGAGCTACTTTCAGTATTTTTTGCGTCGAAAAATTTTATGACATCATTTGAGATATTTCCAAAAGTACACTTCAAAAAATCAACAAAAAAAAATTAAAAAAAATTTTGTTTTCAAAAATTTTTTTTTCATCTACTGACTCCTAACCAGCTGCATACCAAGTGGAAAGTCGCTACCATGACTCCTTCCCTACTTTTACCTATAGCTCATTTCTACATAGTACCAAAATGGTAGTATTTTATATCTCCAGACTGGGTGCACCTAGAGAGCTGCCATTTACAGGGTAGAGTCTTGTACCATAGGAGAGCCGACAAAAAAAAAAAAATGGTCGATTTCGGAGACAACCCTTTTTTTTCAGTGTACCTTTGACATGGAATCACTCAAGTGTTCTCAAAATAATTCTGTGGAACTCAAAAAAAAAAGTTCATAGTTGGTAACAACACCAGCATTTCCAGTTTCAAATGGTATAACTGTTATGACTGTGGGTATTCTGTGTTCTGAGATACAAATGGCAACATGTTTGGTGTTACACTGCACTGAGAACAATACTCGTTCTCCTACCACCAAGTAGAGTTAGGTGGGTGGTAAAGAACGAGTAAAAAACAGTTAGAAAGCCAACAGCCAGTAGGAAGCCTAGGAGGTCCTTGAGTGAATCATCTGTCGACACTTCTGTTAGAGGCAAAGCCAGCAGGAAATCCAAGAAGAGAGCCATTAGTGAATCTTTAGCAGAATCAGAATCAGACCATGATGGGCACATGCAAAAGAAGAAAAAAGGAGAAGAAATTTCTTCAGAAGATTCAGACTCAGACCATGACGGGCGCTTGCCTAAGAAGAACAAAGGAGACAATGAAAAGGTGGGAAGTTCTTCTGAAGATTTATCCCCTGCCGACAACTGACTTAATGCAATGTGACTCTATATGTATGTGATTTTTATGTTGGTACTGTTTTCTTGATATCTATACAAATTTATTAAGTCTAGTTAATTAAAGAATTTTCAAATTTTTATTTTGTCATCTGATGCTGGAAAGACATGATTATTTGGTATGAAGATTTACAGATTTTGTGACAGTTCGACATCTTTATTTTCTTGTTACATTTATATTTTATTTGGTGTTTTATTGTTGTGTGACAAACCCACTTTTCTTAATGTTCTATACATCTCTATGTATAATTTTTTTTAAGATTGTGTAATTTTCATTGGTCTTAATTCAAATATAATTTTTGAGCATTCTAAATTTCATGAATATTCTTCTAAATATTTACATGATCCACTGTTTTTTTTTAATTACTTTTTTAAATGTATTGAGTGTTAGTTTTTGTGATCCATGAAGGCTGAAGGAGAGATGGTGACTGGCCGAAGCCCCGAGGCTGAATGCCTGTTGGGACTGGTCAGCTCGCTCAGCGCGACGAGACGCCGCGTGAGGTGCTGCGCTCTAGTGGCGGGACAAGGGAAGTATGACAGCGATTGGGAATGGTGACAAAGTGTGGAGTGAGTGGAGAGCAGGACGGGCGTTCGAGAAAAAACAGGACGACAGAGAAAAATTAGTTTGAAAGGCAGAAAAAAAGGAAATTAACTAGGCGGATTTGAAAAATCCTGGCTTCGCCTTTTTTCCAATTTGTTTTGTTAGCCAGTTTTCGAAGTGAGTGTTTGGTAATGTGCGAATGATGTATGTGAAAAGAGATTAAGTAGGTGAAATTGTGAGAAAAATGTCAAAATTAAATTATTTATTAAGATAGTCATTGAAATGTGTTTCAAAAGACACAATTTTGTTTTCAGTCTTAGCTTAATATATGTGTTCAATGAAATTTGTTTCACAATATATTTGAATAGACCTTCTGCGCCGATTGGAGCGCACGATCTGGTAACGCCGCACCCCCCACCACTCCCGCTCGCTATATTTCCAGATTTCTCTTAAAATCGGATGAAATTTTAAAAACAAAAATCACTTGCAACTAGTTTTTGTCACGCTGAAACCAAATGTATTACACGTATTGTCATTTTAGTTCGTAATTAGGCGTATACTCGATTATGAGTGGTCTGGCCCGGCATCGGCTGCTACTGCTGGGCCAAACCACTCATAATCGAGTATACGCCTAATTACGGACTAAAATGACAAAAATTGTAATATATTCGGATTCAGCGTGACAAAAACTAGTTGCAAGTGATTTTCGTTTTTAAAATTTCATCCGATTTTAAGGGAAATCTGGAAAAATAGCGAGCGGGAGTGGTGGGGGGTGCGGCGTTGCCAGATCGGCGCAGAAGGTCTATAATACCATTGCATCTTTACTAATTAGTAGAAATAAACTTCTATTGCTTAATGTTTTGGCATGATCAAAAACTGTAAACTTATGGCCATAAGAAAATATTACACATGAATCTTTCGTCATTATACATTTTAAAATCCTAAAGTTATTGCAGTGAGCGATGTACTGGCATTCCATCAACACAACTATACAATTAATATTAATAGTACATGTAATCATGAAGACAAACATTCAAAGTAATTTAAAAATAATTGGCTGAGCCACTTTAACTTAATCCTAGATTTTAAACGTTAACGTTATCTCAATCTTAATCTGAGATTTTTTTCTTTAACCGCGAAGCCACCATTCTGTGACCGCGCTACACCCCAGCAACTGCGAGGGGCACTGAACTTCACACGATGGTGGGGGCAACATACAAACGCTAAATTTGTGAAAAAAAGAACGCTCCAGAGTTAAGTTGACGTAATAAAATAAGATGTTTTATAAAATAAGGCAGGTTTTTTTCATATTTTATATCACCTTTTAGACCCATCTTTGGTGTCTGTGAACGTATTGAAAACGTTACGATACCATGCAGTGTTGGTCAACATGATTTCTAGGATTATTAATATCGGGTGTGATTAGTAAAAAAAAACAGATCAATGTCAGGTGGATTGAGGAAAACGGGCAACGGAACGGAATGCAGCCAAGCCGGCATGAGGAGGTAGCAAAAATGAAATGACAGCTAAAATGTCAGACCGGAGACGCTGCTGTGTGCTGTCGTGCCGTTTTGCGACCCAAGCAATTACGGAAGGAGTTCGCTTGTATGGGTTAGGTCTCTATTTACTCATCCTAATCATCTAAAACACTTGTCCTATTTATCTATAACACTTGTCTCCATGCTTTTGAAAGGTTATGTTGTTCTTTCATGAAGCTTAGAACACTGAACACTTTCAATTTCTGTAAAGTGCCAAATTTTTCTGAGACTTTTTAATTTTTCAGACTCCCAAAAGATGGCCAACAGACACAGTGGTGTGAATGGATAAGTGCTCTCAACAACAAAGTATGCAATATGAAGAATCTCTTCATTTGCAGCTATCATTTCTCGGCAGAAGTGAAGGGACACAGGAAATTGAAAGCAGAAGCAGTACCTTCCATTTCAATAAGTAACAATTTACATAAGAACTCCAAAAATTATCTACAGAATTTTAAATTCAAAGAAAAAAATCTCCGAAGGAGAATTTTGAATTTGATCAGCTGACGCTATCAACCTTTAAAGCATGGTCTGAAATTTCATCTATATTGTAATTTGATCTTTATCTTAATATATTTTCAACCTTGAACTTGATCTGCATCTAAATTTTAAACCTTCGGGCCACACAACACTGCGAAATTACAAGGGCGGATGTGTTGAGTCGGTATTCACAGTGTTAGGGATTCAACGTGAGGTTGCCAAAGAGCTGAGGCTCAGTCTTTAAATTGGAATCTGAAATTTGACCTTTATCTGAATTTGTATCTTTGCTGCCATGAGTGAGATTGCCAGACAGCTAAGGCTCAATCTTAAAGTTGAAATCTGAAATTTGGTCTGTATCTTAATTGGTATCTTTTCTTGATCTCTAAAAGTCAAAGAACTTAATCTAAAAGTTATCCATAAAATTGGAACCTACATCTGAAAATTTAACTCTTAAACTTGATCTGATCTAAATTTTATTCCTTTCGGTCACACAACACTGCGGCATTAAAAGGGCGGATCTGTTGAGTCGGTATTCACAGTGTTAGGGATTCAACGTGAGGTTGCCAAAGAGCTGAGGCTCAATCTTTAAATTGGTATCTGAAATTTGATCTTTATCTTGATTTGTATCTTTGCTGCCATGAGTGAGATTGCCAGACAGCTAAGGCTCAATCTTAAAGTTGAAATCTGAAATTTGGTCTATATCTTAATTGGTATCTTTTCTTGATCTCTAAAAGTGAGTCGGTATTCACAGTGTTAGGGATTCAACGTGAGGTTGCCAAAGAGCTGAGGCTCAGTCTTTAAATTGGAATTTGACATTTGATCTTTATCTTCATTTGTATCTTTGCTGCCATGAGTGAGATTGCCAGACAGCTAAGGCTCAATCTTAAAGTTGAAATCTAAAATTTGGTCTATATCTTAATTGGTATCTTTTCTTGATCTCTAAAAGTCAAAGAACTTAATCTAAAAGTTATCCATAAAATTAAAACCGGCATCTGAAAATTTAACTCTTAAACTTCATTTGCATCTAAATTTTATTCCTTTCGGCCACAGAAATATTTTCAAAATTTACTGCTTTCTTGGCAATATTATAATAAAACTGAGAAGTGAAATCTTTGGCTCAGCCTTGAGTGTTAACTCTGCCTAGTATTTTGGTATTAAGAATTGTGCTATTAAATGATAGAGATTATGTTGTCATGTTTTATTTTCCAATGTTGGTACTGTGATTTTTCATATCGTTGTTCTTTTATTTGTTCACCGTCTTTTGTCGACTACTATATAAACCACTGTCGCACATGTATCTGCTCTTCGGTTTGTAATTTGCTGACGATTCTGAATGAAGTTTAACTAAATCAGTATCACTACGTCGCTACTCTGAATAAAGGTGCCAAGCCTCAAAATTTCACATTTTGAGTTATATATATCGTCGGATTCGTCTCGACGAGCTCTTTCGACCTGTACCACCCAATAGTTATTAAAATAAAAAATTGACGTTCAAATCGGTAAAAAACAAAATGGGCTAAGCACAACGGTAGCAACCGCAACACGGACGAAGGGAGACAAGCGACACCACCCGCGGCAGAAGGTGCAAAGCAGCGCGCGCTGCCGCGTGGGGCTGTGACAGAAGGGGACAACTGTTCCCGTCCGCTCCGACAGAGGGAGCTAAGTGCATTTGGCCCGAACCGAACGTGCGCGAACAGGGCGACGACGGCTCGGCACGTTTCCGACGAAAGGAGCCAAGCGTCCCCAACAACGGCTTCGTCAACAAACAAACCTGGAGACTGGAGACAACAGGACTAGGAGCAAGAGAGGTAAATGTATTTCTGATTAGTTTTTACAGTACGAAATGCCAGCGATGTGGTGTATTCTCAGATTATTACTTTGGTTTCGTCTAAGTTTGTTGCAAATCGGTTGTGTCACAAAGGTATTCAAATACATTGGAAAGTCTATTTTATGTTACCTCTTTCAAACCTGCTTGTGTCAAAGAGAACTCTCCACTTTTCTTTGTTCGAATTAATAATTATACAAGCCGCATTGTAGATAATTCCTGGCGCTTCTAGGTTATTGCCGCTTTTTGTTCTGTACTCGGCTCATTCTCTCCGTGTAGCCTCAAACCTCATCAAACGTTTCTGTGTACTTGTGACTCACCATGTACTTTGTTTTCTCAGGATTAACCATGACGTCGCCTTCATCCCGGGGGCGTAGGCTTGCCTTAATGGCAATTGAAAATGTATCTACAGAAACAAGTTAGTGTTCTTTATTTATGTGGAGTCATTAACTTACAACATATTAGAGGCCTTTGTGATATTTAAATGGCATCATAAGTTACGATATCTTTGAATGGAAATCGTTGTTTATACCAAGGTTTTTCTCAATGTGCTCTCCTCTTTTAAATATTAATTATTATTCCAGGCATTAGCAATCTTTCACCAAAGAATGTCATGGTTCCTGGCAAGAGCGGTGTTTCACCCAAGATAGTCACGCCAGTCAAACAGAGTGACAATTTACTTATGAGTGTCTTTTCCCCTGTCAAAATTGGAGAGAGAGCTAGGCGTAGGCTCATTATGCAGCCAGCTGACATGCCGATATCAGGGGTAAACACAACTACAGCAGTGCTATTATTATTATTACTACTATTATTTTGAGATTAGTATTTTGTGACCGATGGTTATATTTCCATTTTGTTGTCAGATTGAAAATATTCTTGGCCTCCACAATTATGATAGTACCATTGACATGTTCGTTAAAGAAAGTACTGGTATGGTCTGCTTCTTTAACTACCTTTGAGAGTTTTGTTTTCCATACAATTTATTATTATTATTATTATTATTATTATTATTATTATTATTATTATTATTATAATAACAGTAGTATAAGCCATAACTTTGAACTTTAATTACCTCTTTAGGACGAACGGACAGCAAGAGTCTTTGCAGTCAAGAAAGTTTTGGGCACATTAGCGGAGTGGATGTTTTAGAAGATAGTGAGTCATTTAAAAAATTACTCGCCCCATTAATATTAAGTATGTTCGCAAACTTTCATTTCTACTTGTTATGTTTTTCTTTCGCAGGTGATTATTTTCTGGAGAAACCTTCAGCTGTGCTGTCCAGCTGCCAGGCAACTCCATTTGAAAACGGTAAAAGACTGCAATCATTACGTCCCTTCTTACAAATATTTGAAAGCAATATTTTGGGCTCTTAAAATTTATAATTTGTTTCCAGATGAGGAAGCAACTTTTTCTGCGGATGAAGGAAGTACTTTTACGTCTCTTATGCCGGTTTCCCTCTCATGTCCTTTTGGTGGAGAGTTTGAGCCAGATAACAACAACAACAGTCATTTTCAGTTGAATGTCACAGGTATGTATACCTACATATAACTCAATCCACATTAGTAGCCATGCTTTCAAAAGGAATCTTGATTTTTCTTAATTTTGTGCTAGTGAAGTATTTATATACTAGCTCAAGTTACTGGCTCCCAAAGTTACATTTTCATGAATGAAACATCCGGATTTTAGACTGCCCCTATGAGTTATATTTTTCTTGTAGCCAAACTCTTAAGCTAAAAAAATTGTAGGTGGGTGTTCTTATAATTATTTTAAAGTAAAGTTAGCAAGGAATCAGTAATATCTAAAACTGTGATGTAATCACTTGATCTACAAGATGTGATGAAGTATCTAGCTTCAAATTATATTTAAGAAGTAAGAAGGATTCATAATGATGGTCTCTACATTTTTTATTACTCTAGCTTGTTGTGCAGCAATTACCATTCAGTGGATGTACAACCAATGAGCATAAACTATAAATTATGAATAAATACTTTGTATTGTGCTTTTGGGTAGTGCACAAAGTTTGAACATATTGTTGTGCGCATTGAGATGATGTGCAACATTTGAATACTTGGTTGTGCGCAGTTTGATTGAACACCAGAAAGTCCGCAAGGTTTCTACATTTCCAACTAAACACCAATTGGTGCGCAAAGTTGAACATTTGTTTTACCAGTGATAGTTTTCAAAGGATCAGTATATTCAAATAGGGGGGTGCACACAATGATCTACCAAAATATGTCCTACCATCGTAAAATAAATTAAAGGAAAATTAAAGTGAAAGAATGCTGTTTTTAAAACATCTACCAATATTTTTTCTACCAGAATAAAAGGAAAAATTAAAAATCAGAAAGGAATAATAAAAATATTATTTGTAAAAATCCTGGTGCAGTGGGGAAAAATGCAGAATAAAATATCCTTCCAAAAATATTTTAAAAAATCCTCAGAATTTTTTTTTTTTCTTAGTAGTTTTTAAACGTTTGGTAGATGATTAATTGGTAGGACAATTTTATCCTGCATTTTCCCCCACGGCACACAGTGGAGTAAAGTCGAACAAAGAGGGTCATAGCTAAAACATGCTGGGAATTGCACAAAAATTGGTTTGTGTTTGGGGGGGGCGGGGGGGTTGAAGTGTGCTTGATCGGTTGCTGATATCCGTTAGCCCCTCCCGGGCCATCCTGGGGGTGTCATCGGGGACCTCACGAGGTCGCCGATGACGCCCTTCTTGAAAATTCCTATCCTGAGATTGTCGAGGGTCCCCGATCGATTCCCGGTGTCCGTTCGCACCTCCCGCGTCATCCTGGGGATGTCATCGGAGACCTCATGAGGTCGCCGATAACGTCGTCCTTCTTGAAAATTCCTACCCTCAGGTTTTCGAGTGCACCTAATTGATTCCCGGTGTCCGTTCACTCCTCCTGGATCAACCTGAGAGGAGTGTCATCGGAGACCTCATAGACCGAAATAGGACATATGATTTGTTGCATAATGGTGTCGCGCATTGTAGCCACTAGTGGCGTACTGGTGCACGCCCAAGGCAGGCCGTCATCTGCAACCCAGTGGCGGATCCAGAGCCAGCCTTTGGGGCAAAGTATTACTTTTTGCCTACCTTTCAGGCGGCTATCGAGGAGCCATGCAAAAGGCCTGTCGCTGGATCCGCGCATGCTGCAACCTCGTCAGGTCCTCATTGAAACACCCAGGTTAAATCGGGAGGTGCAAACGGACACCTGGAATCGATCGGGCCCCCTCAAAAACCCCAGCATACCAATTTTTAAAAAGGGCGTCATCGGCGACCTAATGAGATAATGAGGTCTCCGATGACATCCCCAGGATAACCTGAGAGGTGCAAACGGACACCGGGAATCGAACGGGGACCCACGAAAATCTCAGGATAGGAATTTTCAAGAAGGGCGTCATCGGCGACCTCATGAGGTCCCCAATGACACCCCCAGGATGACCCGGGAGGTGCAAACGGATATCAGAAATCGATCATGCACACTTCAACCACCTAACCCCAAACACAAACCAATTTTTGTGAAATTCCCAGCATGTTTTAGCTATGACCCTCTTTTTTCGATTTTACTCCACTGTGTGCCGTGGGGAAAAATGAAGGATAAAATATCCTACCAATTAATCATCTACCAAACGTTTAAAAACTACTAAGAAAAAAAATTAATTTCTGAGGATTTTTTAAAATATTTTTGGAAGGATATTTTATTCTGCATTTTTCCCCACTGCACCAGGATTTTTACAAATAATATTTTTATTATTCCTTTCTGATTTTTAATTTTTCCTTTTATTCTGGTAGAACAAATATTGGTAGATGTTTTAAAAGCAGCATTCTTTCACTTTAATTTTCCTTTAATTTATTTTACGGCGGTAGGACATATTTTGGTAGATCATTGTATGTTACCCCTTCAAATAGTTGTACGCCATTAAACACTAACTCTTGTAAAGATGGTCGAATAATAACATTTTGAAGAAATGTAATCTATAATGTCCCCATGTAAGACTTTTTCTTTCATGAATATTTTTCAGGCTATCAAAACTAGGGCTCATAATGTTGGAAAAGGGTGTTCAAAGATTCACTTTAAAGTACTTTTAAAAAGGAATGAGTAAAAAGAAAAGTTTATTACTGTGAAAGTTACTAATCTATAATGTAAGATAAAGCACCTACTTTACAATTTATCTTTGGGGGTAAGAAGGACTCTCATTGCTGTGCACATTTTTTTTATTTTTTATTAATATGTGGCAAGTTTCAATTATAAGAAAACATACTGAGAGGTTTACAAGTCTTTCAAGGTAAACCCATAATGCTCTGAAGTACCAAACCCAACATTTTCAAACCTTTGTGATCTTTGCCCCCCACTGAATGTTTTTGGTTTGTTGTATTATTTGATTCATTAAAAAAAAAAAAGTTAAATGTAATTATTTTTTACCTCTTTGCTTTCAGAACTGATGACATCAACTGTGAGTGAAGATAACTGTCAGAATTTCTTAGATGAACCTGCTGCTCTGGAGAGGACATTACCAACCATGGAAACTTTTCCTTCGGCTGTTTCTGGTATATATTTCCTTAAATGCTAATACTCCTTCTCTTATGTGACAAACAAAATATTACCTTTAGTGATTTGCAAATTTATTTGCCTTTTTTCATTATAGATTTATTGAGTGATAAAAGTGAGCAGTCCCTTGTCTCATTGCCTATAACGGAGATTGATACTCATACTGGAACTAGTGGAGGCATGTACTTTTTGTTGGGCTTCTTCTAATTTCTATGTATTTTAAAGCGGTTTCTGAGTGTTACCATTATTTATTCATTTTGTTTATAATTTCAGATTCATCAACTGGTTTTTGTGAGGAGTCTTCACTTCAAGAGCACTTATCTTTCAGCCAAGAAGCACACATGGCTGTTCAGAATGATCTCTCTCCTGCTGTTGTGTCCTATGATATGCAATCATCTGATGTAGAGACTGATCCCACAGCTGATGAAGGAACTGATCCTTCAGCTGATGTAGGAACTGACCCTTCAGCTGGTGCAGGTATGCATTATGGGGACAACAGGTTTTCCCTTTAATAATACAAGCTGTAAGGCTTCATGTAAAACTTTTACTGAGTTCAATAACACTTAAACTCTCTATAGAAGTGGCACTTACAATTCCAGTAATCTAAAGACCTTCTATGTAAAAAAAATATCTAAACAAAATTATATACAACTGGTTCTTTTAGGATTATAATTTAAAAAAAAATGTAACCTACACTTTACCATTTAGCTCTTAAGAATATTAATTGATTTTAATTTTGGCTTTATGAGGCAAATCTTATATTTTTCATGCATATTTAGTTACATAAAATCTATCAAATTTCACCCTTTTCTTTTTTAACTTTCACAGGTGTGCTGGAAGTTGGGGGATTGGATGATGATGATGATGATGATGATGATGCATTGCATGAATCACCCCTGTATGGGCCTGACCCGAAACAGAAAACAAAGCAGCAATTAAAATTAGAAAACAAAGAAAGAAGAAGTCATGGGGAAGAATATACCAACTCTAAAGGAATTTTAGTGCCAAAGAAAAAACCCAAGATTGTGGAGTGCAAATGCCAATTCCAATCATGTCGAACCTTGACTGAGGAAGAAATGCAATCTATCCATAGATCATACTGGACACTTGGAAACTACTCAAGACAACGGGACTTCTTAAACAAATGTATTGAATCTGTTCCAGTGAAGAGACGTTCCACAGGTGCTGCAAAACCTCGCACAAATTCTTATGAATATAATTTCGTCGTCTCTTTTTCTCTTCGGACTAGCCCTTGGATCCAGAAGTTGCCGATGACAAGTAAGTTGTATATTTTGTATTTACATCTTACGGAAATGTTAACCTTAGTTACCGAAAGAGCCGTCGTGTAGCCAAGCGCCACCAGAGCCACAACGTAAACGTAAATAAAAATAGACAACCATTCGTGTCGTCTGCTGCCTGGCCAACACAAATTTCAAAGTCTCACTCGTTTGAGAATGAATAGTTGTCAACACACTTGCAGACGACTTCTTGTGACAGCTGTCATTTTAGGATACGTATTGCTGACCTATGAACCAATGCACCCCTCTTAATACCTTTCACCACAGAACACCTGACCTTTATAATTACTATGGAGTCACAACATGTTAACCTGCAACAAGTGCCTTCAATACTCATTTGATCCTTTTTTGCCTTTCCAGATTCATCATGGATCGACCAAATCGACTTCAGAAAAAAACTAAGGCCTACATGGATACAATAAGCCTTATCAATGAAGTAAGGAAGTATCCCGCCATTTGGGACTTGAACTGCCCTGATTACAGGGACAGAGAGCTGAAAAGAGTTCAGTGGAACAAGGTTGCAGCAGCCTTCATTGGCCGATCTCGTATGTAATTTAATGCTCCGTGGAGAAATGCATTTGGCTTCTCTCTTCACATTATATTGACCATTGGTTTTCTTCTAGCAAATGACGCCAAAAAGTCATGGGATTCTAGGAGGAGAAGCCTGTGCAACCATAGAAACAAATTTGCAAAGAAGTATGGAGCTAGTGGCTCTGGAGCTAAGGAATACATCCCATACAAGTACGAAGCGGAACTGTCATTTCTGGAAGGTATTGATGAGGAGGACGTTATGGTTGGAAGCATGGGCGTGATGAATGATGTGGAGAAACCTGATGCGAATGAGGAAGTATTAAATGACATAGAGTTTGATGTCAGCAAATATGATGTCAGCAAATATGATGATGATGATGGTGGTGGTGGTGGTGGTGGTGATGATAAGTTAATAAAAAATGTGAAGGGCTATGAGTGGTCCATGGACCAAGCAGATATTGACAGCGATCTAAGTCAAAAGGAGCCTGTTGGGGTCAAACTTCAGTATTCATCAGATGAGGTAACTTTAAATATTCCAAATGCCAGGTTGTAGTCATTCATTGAAACTGAATTGATTTTAAACTTTTCAGACGTTCTGGTCTGGTTATAATTCACCCTCGGGTAAAGGTGAAGTCGACATGGAGATGTCAACACCAGCTGTCAATGTTCTAAAACCTTTTGGCTTGGGTGGCCAGGTACGTCACAGCCTTGTTTTCTTTCTGCTGCTGTGATCCTTCTTGACTGAAACGGAATTTTCAGACTTCCCTTTGTTCCCCTTGGTACAATTTTTATTTTTTTTGTAATTTCCAGAAACGTCCTGTGGGGATTATAAAAATGTCTGCCAGTCTTTCTCCAATTAAAAAAAAAAAAAACTATTTTGGACAAAGAAAATGTTGATCCGAAAATTGCAGTAAGACCAAAGGGAAAGAAATTTGGAAATGTATTGGTGTGTTATTGGATCACACCTCAGATGTTGCTTTAAAATGGCCCTTTCAACCTCTGGTCTGCCATTGATTTATCTGTGTTTTGGTTTCTGTTTCAGATACCCACTGAGACCCCTGCTGCTCGGAAAGAAAGGTTGAAGAAGGAGAGGCAGAAGAAATTGGACAAGGAGAGGGAGGAGGTTGCTCAACGCCTTGCTGCTCAAGTTCAGCAGGCTAAGACACAGAAAGAGATGAAGAGCAGCAGCCCACAAAAAGAAGCTGTGAGATCTTGTAGTGGGCCCACCTCTGAGTATGAAAAGCCTGTCTTGGAAAAGCTGAAGAAGGAGGAGGACGGTCCATCTCTTTTTCTGCTGTCTCTTGCACCTTCAGTCAGGTGTCTTCCACCCAAGGATTGCCGAGACTTCCAAATAAAAGTCCTTCAGATCCTGCAAGAGATTGAGTCCAGAAATGAATTGAAGCCTGTAAACTTTGAATCTCAATTCAAACAAACACCCCAAAAAATGGTTAATATTTCTAAAAAAAAAATTTGTTTTAGAAATTTAAACTAAGCTGTTCAGGACTTGTATAGCACAAAGGATTTTTTTTTGAATTTTTTCATCAAGTTAGAAAAATATTGAGAATTCTTAAGAGAATGTCATGTTTCAAATCTGATAGTGCTGTGACCTGTCGTACAACACAGTGCAGTTTGAGCAGAAACTAGTATATTTTAAAGATAAAAAAATGTTCAATATTCCTATATTTACTGTAAATAGATTTCTAGGGATGTAAAGAATGAGTTATCTTCTTGGCAGATGGCTGTTGAAAAAGTCAAGAAACACCCACCTGACGGCCAAGCAATTTCTGTTGCTGGTCTGAAGGCGGCCCCACAATGCAGACATCAAGACATCACGACATCACAGACATCACAGAAATCGCAGACATCAACACGCTCCGGGGCAATTCTGGGCCAATTTCTTCGCTGAATTTCATCAATTATTGTAAATCGTGCTTAATTATAAATAATACCCCGAATGACGACAAGAATTATATTAATGTTCACCATTCATCGGCGATGGTGGGGACATCGGGAGTGGAAGGTTGGCAGCAGCAGCAGCAGAGCTACCGCTGCCAGGCTGCCAGGAGAGAAAGTAGTCCGTTATTTTACATTGAGGAGGCGGATTTATACATTGACTCGGACTACATGCAAAGCAACCAATCAGGTCAGAGAACAGGACGATCTTGTGGCGGCGGGCGATTGTTGAGAACCTCGAATGGGCGGTGTGCATCGCTCAGTTCTCGAATTCAAAAAAGCCAACGACCAACGGTCGTGGATTGGTCCACGAAAGCTCGCTGACGCTCGGAACATCTCACAACTTTTCGCCCATCAACTCGATTGTTGCTGCTGCTCTATAATCTACCTGGTTAGTACACCCTGTTGCCCCTGTTTCATTAATTTGTAATTAATTTCATGCCGAGCACCCTGGTGGCCGGCAACCTGCAGCAGTGGGCGTACTTGCGGGCCACTTTTGAACTCTGGCTTCCCAGCAACGCTGGTTTCTCAATCGCAACCTAGGTTTTTTAATTAACGTTTCAATTTAGAGGTACACTTTGAACCTGAGTATGTGTCAGATAAATTGCTCGGTAACCGTAATTTCATGCCATCCTCCAACATAACCTCACTTTGTGTTTGTTAATAAACCTGAGCAGGTGACGTTGGATGTAGTGTTCTGGGAATTGCCGTCTTGCTGCTTCCTCAGGTCATCATGACCATCATCCGGCGCTTGCTGCTGAAAATGTTGAGGCGAAAAACACAGCGGAGCTGGCACCATAGTATTATGTGTAAATATTCAGATTCCATTCCTGGTGACCGTAAAAGTACCATTTTCTAAAGTGCCGCTGCTTTCTGTCTTCAGCTGAAGCTCGCAGGAAGAAGATCCTTGGTTTGACTAGGGTTATTGTTCTTCATCAAAAAACATGTGCAATTAGGGCCAAATACAGTCGCAGGTGGTGGGTGCGACCCTTGTTTGCCAGCCACGATGAGCAGGGCGCTTGGCTGAACCTCATTCCGCAGATGCGAGAGACAGACTCAGATAGATTCTACAATTTCATGCGCATGACACCCGACTGCTTTGATAGGGTACTTGAGCTAGAGTCTCCTTACATACGTAAGAGATCATGGAGGAAATTTATTGAGCCAGGGGAAAGACTGGCCATTACTCTCAGGTACTTGTGCTCACAATTATTAGTAACATAGTTGGGGCAGTGAGATGGATTCTTTAGTTTTGGTTTACGTTTAATTGTAATAGATTTTTGTCAGCACTATCAGACTTACTTTGAGGAAGAAAACCCTCCATTTGTCCCTGCCCTACCTCTGTTATCACATCTCTCTTTCATTTCCTTTTCCTTGCTAATATTCCTTCTTAGACATCTGGCTTCTGGCGATTCGGCACTCTCCCTATCATACCTGTTCCGTGTCTCCGACCAGTGCATCTCTAACATTCTTCTTGAGACAACTACTGTTCTATGGCATGCTCTCAAAGATGAGGTCTTTCCACCCATCAATGAGGCAATGTGGCTCAGAGTTGCTGCAGAGTTTGAGGCCTACTGGGATTTTCCTCATGGTCTTGGAGCTATTGACGGGAGGCATATGAGGGTGAAGGTGAAATTCGCTTTAAAAGTGACTCTGTCAAAATGCAGGGACTGTATGTGTTTGTATTAATGTTCAGCTTTTCCCTTACCTCTCACTGTTTTCACCAGGCTTCTCCTCACTGTGGATCACGGCTTTTCAACTCTAAGAAGTACCACAGCCTTATCCTGTTGGCCGTTGTCGATGCTAAGCATCGCTTCATTGTTGTTGAGAGTGGTGCCAGTGGACGTCGTGGTGATGGGAATGTTTTTTTATCAGTCAGCCTTTGGCACCAGGCTGAATTCAAAACAACTAGAAATCCCTCCTTGCTGCCCCGTAGATGGGTCTTCCCTTGGGCTCCCATTTGTTTTCATTGGTGACAATGCTTTTGCTTCCGGGGAAAATATGGTGACCCCGTTCAAAGGAAAATTCCTTGATGCTCCTAAGCGTGTGTATAACTATAGGGTCAGTTGGGCACGCCACATGGCTGAAAATGGACTTGGAGTCCTTGTGTCCCGCTATGGCGTCTTACGAAAGACCATTTGTGGCAGCGAGGCCTTAGCCAAGTCAATCATTCTCGCCACAGCAGCGCTACACAACCTTCATTTGATTGAAGAGGACAGCCTTCCACCACAGAAGCGGAAGTATTGCCCTGTTGGGTACGCAGACCATGAGACAGCTGATGGCCGTGCAGTCAGTGGGAGGTGGAGGAATGAGTGCAAAAAGCTGGAGGGGTTGTGTCTCCAAAATTTGCAGCTCCAGGTCGAGCCTGCCAGCAGTGAGGAGGAGCGCCTCAGTGGTGATGAAGTGGCGCATCGTTATATGGAGTACTTCATTGACAATCCTGTTCCTTGGCAGTGGACGAAAGCTCATGTTTTGTAGGGTGGGCATTTAAGTCTATTATGTGCTGGTGGTTTCATTCTCCTTACGTTTATTGCATATGTTTCTTTTTTAAATCCAACTGTCTTTTCAATTCTAATATCCTTTTCCTAATTTTTCAGAAACCAGCTAGCAGAGCAGCACTTGACATATTAGCTTTCCTGTATTTATTCGTTCATTTTCCTTATTTTCTCAGTGTAATTTTCTTACAATTAGGATTGTTCTACCAGTATGCACCCTTCACATGCATTACCTCATCATTTGAATTACAACTATGATCTCGGTTTTAATGCTGCTTCTTTTGTTTGCAGAATGTTACAGAAAATTTATCTCCATGATGGGTATCAAAAAGATAAAAGACCATATAACAGTTGTAGTGTTAAAACAAATTGAAAAAAACAGGGCTTTGTGGGATTCCACTTGCCCTGAACATCATTTTCTGGATCTGAGGAATGATGCATGGGCTTCTGTTGCATTAGCTGCAGGTCTCCCAGGTAATGGCGTCTTAGACATGTTTTTCATATTTTCATATTTTTGACCAGTTTCTTTGCACGAATCCTGTTTCGATCCATTTGTTTCAGTTGCTCAATGCAAACTTATTTGGAAGAATGTCAGAGGAGCACACCTTACACATGCAAGAAGGGGCCTGTCCGACTTCAATGAGAACAGGAAACCATTTCTGTATCACGAGGAGTTGACCTTCTGGTTGAAGAATGATGAGAACACACAGCCTATCCTAAGCACCCATGAGAATGTCAAGAAAAGAGAGCCCTTGAAAACCTTGATGTCTTCAACACCTCAATCTCTCAGCACTATTAGGAGTGATTTGGAGAAAATTGAGAGGGAAAAGGTACATTGCTTTGCATACCATAGATTTTTTAACATATTTAGACTTCAGTTAATTTGCATCGCTATAACTTTTTGTCTCTCTAAGGATTTGGAGAAGAAGCCTTTAAGTCCTATTCCTGAAGAAAAAAGTTATAGTAATCAAGTAAATTCCTCTTTTCTTCTTGACAAAAAGACCAAGTTACCTTCTGTTGAGAATACCAAGCAAGCACTTTGCTCTGAGGAAGTTTGGAGAGCGAAGCAGAAGAAGACAACTCTGAAGAGGAAAGCTGATGCTGCTGACTGTGAGGAGGTTTTAAATGCTCTTGTACCGGGTGTCCAAGCAAAGACATGAACGGCAGTTGGGTTGCATACGCTACTAGGCGCTGGGAATGGAGCCGAGCCGGCGGCCCGCGGCAGTGGGGGGGGACCCCCTCTCCCCCCTCCACCACCCGGCTGATGGAGGGAGCCGTGACAGGGAGTAGCGCGGCTCAGAGCCGAGCCAGGGCGAGGCGGGGTGAGGGATGCCCTTCAGACCTCGCGAACTGGCTACGCACCCCCGCACGTCTCCCGCGGGCCCGCGAGCCTCATCGGCGAGACCGCGAGCGCGAGCCTCCCCCGCGGGCCCGCGAGCCTCCCCTGCGAGATCGCGAGCGTCCTTCGCGGGCCCGCGAGCCTCCCCTGCGAGATCGCGAGCGTCCTTCGCAGGCCCGCGAGCCTCCCCCGCGAGATTGCGAGCCTTTCTCCGCGGACAACACTAGCAGCCGACGTGTGTCTCACTCGCACACATGGCAAAAGTGTGATGGAGCGACCCCCACCCCACCTCGCCCTGGCTCGGCTCTGAGCCGCGCTACTCCCTGTCACGGCTCCCTCCATCAGCCGGGTGGTGGAGGGGGGAGAGGGGGCCCTCTCCACTGCCGCTGGCCGCCGGCTCGGCTCCATTCCCAGCGCCTAGTAGCGTATGCAACCCAACTGCCGTTCATGTCTTTGCTTGGACACCCGGTACCACCGGGTCCAGTTAATGTAGATTCTTGTACACTCATGGCTGCATCACTAGCGAAGCTTTTTAAAAAACTTCCACTTCAAACAGCATTGGCCCTCATGATCAAATTTATGGAAGCAATGAATGATCCTGAGAATGGGAAAGCTGTTTGCTTTGGTCGTCCTTCTTCCTCAGAATCAACTGATGCAAACATCAACAACTCAAAAGTGAGCATGAATCGATAAATTGATCAAGTCTGAAATTATTAGTCTATCAAGAGTGTGTCTAACCTTTGGCATTATTTCAGATTGAACTTAATGAGTCAATTGACAATGATGATCATTCCATTGAAAAAATCCATCAGAATTCAAGTAACAGTATGAAGGTGAGCATTAAAAAAAATACTTGTAAATAGTTCTCTTGAAATTAGGTAATTGTGCATTGCTGTGTTTCAGGATTATGGATATGATCTGTCAACTGACAAGGATGATATTTCAACAATTAAGGTGATCAAAAAGGAAATAGTTTGGAATGGTTGTCTCTTGAAATTACCTAATTATGAATTGCTTGCTGTCTTTCAGGATTATGTTAATAACATTTTGAAGAATGACGACGATACAGTCATTATTTCTGCACACTCCATTACTTTAAGGAGAAGAGACCTGGCCACCCTTATGTGTGGGAACAAGTGGCTTAATGATCAGGTAATGTTGCCGCACATTGGACAACTGCACATGATACTGTTCAGAATATTTAACCAGTGTTATGTTGCATTCCAGGTGATCAACTTTTACTTGCAACTAATACAGAACAGAGGGCAAAGAGAGGGCTACCCCTCTGTTAAGGTCTTGAGCACTTTCCTCTTCCCTGCTCTCCAGGCAAAAGAGAGTTCTCTGTGTAATGAATGGGACAGAAATATGGTAAAGTGAATCTTGTCTTTGCTATATAACTAAAAATGCTAAGATAGCTTAACAACAAAATACTAATTCTTTATTTTCACAGCCTGATTTGTTCAACTTCAAATATTGCTTGATTCCAATTCATTATAATGATCACTGGTCACTCATAATAATACATGTAAACATGAGAATTATAGAATATTTTGATAGCCTCAGAATTGGTAACAAAGCTTGTTTCCAGGTATAGTGGTCTTTTTGTTGTTATTGCAATTAACTTAGCTAACAGCCAGACCCTCTTCTTTGATTTTTTCAAATACCTTTTTCAGATAGTCACAGATTTCATAAGGAAGACAACCAAACAAGAGATTTGGATATGTCATTGTATTGAGGTAAAGCTCAATTGTTTTGTATTAATGCGTAGAATGCACACTTCAGTCTGACTGACACAGTTTGAAATTGGTTGCAGGACCGTCCCATACAGGAAAATGGGTACGATTGTGGAATGTTTGTTCTGGCATATGCTGAACAGTTCACACGCCCTGTTAAACCTATCAGGATTTCAGAAGATGATATAAATCAACTACGCGTTCAAGTGGCGTATGAGATTGCTACTGGGGGCCTGCTGCATTAAGTATAACTGTATGTGATGTAACATTTTGGTAAGCATGATTCAGCTGTGAGAGGATTTTGAACTAGTCTCCTTCCAAAGAATTGCTTTGAAACAATTTGCTTTTAGATTGCATAGACTGTCCCCATATTATTCCCATCTAATATTCTACTTTCATTAATATAGTTACCTATGAGAAGTCATCTCCTTGTGATAGAGTAGGAATGAGTGGATATAGTACTCCAATGTGTAATTTGTGCCTCTGAAATAGTTTCTCTTTTTGACTTATTTCTAGTTCTAAATGTTCTAAATGAAAAGTTGCTGCATAATATATATTGTGATAGGTCAGACTCTGCTGTTGTGGTTGTATATCATTTATATTTTGTTTCATTGTTTATTGTGGAATGTTTGTTCTGGCTTATGCTAAACAAGTTCACAGGCCCTGTTAATCCTATCAGCTGATTTATACCATCTTGTGAAATGCTATGTGTTCAAGTGGCGTATGAGATTGCTGCTGGGCACGGTAAAAATAGTTTCTTGTATTTCAAGATCTGTCTTGGATGTCCATTGGTATTCTCCATAAGATCCAAGAAAGATCTTGAAATACAAGAAACTATTTTTACCGTGGGGGCCTACTGTATTAAGTATAACTGTATGTGATGTAACATTTTGGTAAGCATGATTCAGCTGTGAGAGGATTTTTGAACTACCGTAATCTCCTACCAAAGAATTGCTTTGAAACAATTTGCTTTTAGATTGCATAGACTGTCCCCATATTATTCCCATCTAATATTCTACTTTCATTAATATAGTTACCTATGAGAAGTCATCTCCTTGTCGTGATAGAGTAGGAATGAGTGGATATAGTTCTCCAATGTGTAATTTGTGCCTCTGAAATAGTTTCTCTTTTTGACTTATTTCTAGTTCTAAATGTTCTAAATGAAAAGTTGCTGCATAATATATTTTGTGATAGGTCAGACTCTGCTGTTGTGGTTGTATATCATTTATATTTTGTTTCATTGTTTATTGTGGAATGTTTGTTCTGGCTTATGCTGAACAAGTTCACAGGCCCTGTTAAACCTATCAGCATTTCACAAGATGGTATAAATCAGCTATGTGTTCAAGTAGAGTATGAGATTGCTACTGGGGGCCTGCTGCATGAAGTATAACTGTATGTGATGTAACATTTTAGTAAGCATGATTCAGCTGTGAGAGGATTTGGAACTAGTCTCCTTCCAAAGAATTGCTTTGAAACAATTTGCTTTTAGATTGCATAGACTGTCCCCATATTATTCCCACCTAATATTCTACTTTCATTAATATAGTTACCTATGAGAAGTCATCTCCTTGTGATAGAGTAGGAATGAGTGGATATAGTACTGCAATTTGTAATTTGTGCCTCTTAAATGGTCTCTTCATGATTTATGACTGATTTCTAGTACTAAGTGTTTTTTATGAAAAGTTTGTGCCTGATCTTTACTGTGATGGGTCAAACTCTGCTGTTGTGGTTGTATATCATTTATATTTTGTTGCATTGTTTTTATATAATTTATGTAAGCTTTTGTTTAGATCCCTAGTATTCTTGTGCTGCTGGCTAGTTGCCTTCCATTTCTTCAAACAAAAGAATATATATAATAATATTATATGATAAAATTTGTATTACATTATTCCGTGATATATTGAGAAGTGAAACAATAAATAGGGCAACATAGCAGGTCATAATTTTGATAACACATTTTAATCACAGATGAAAACAATTTGTACAGCAAGGGTAGCTTAATTATTACTACAGTAATCCAATATATAACTCAACCTCCTTAATTCATCTTAAAGTAATCATTGAAAATGACAAATCAAAGATTAAATGAAATCTACTACACAACAAGTTAAAAGAACCCATAACAAATACAAAAACAAATGGACGTGTGAATACTCAATTGGGCTTAATAGCTATAGGTAATGTGACATTTTTAAAAAAGAAAACGTGACAATTTCATTTCAGTAAGGCACATTTGGGCTAGGCACTACTGGTTTCAACTAAAATAACTAACTAGTTCAAAATCTTTGAAATACGTGGAGGTTAAGAGTTAAAACAAATACTTGAGTGGTAAAAATTACAGAAACCCCAAAAATTTAAAATTAGGTGATGTCACAAACCAAGTTATCTTTAACCCAATAATGGCACACAGAACTCTTTCGGACTTACAATGCTACTGAAGAAAACATGGATAACTGCAAAGTTTAGAAACAGGTCAATTAGACTGGGAAAAAAAAAAAGGGGGAACAAGATCTTTGAGTCAACTAAATGTAGAACCACAGTTCAAATGAATGAGGTATCAACTCAATTTACTTCAATATTAATCCTATGGTTTCTGACACTAAAATATAAGACTAAAATATCTGTTGCAATTCACAATCAAACAACAATAAATTACAACAATTGAGACAGCAAACACACGTTTATAATCACAGATCATAGTAATTTGACAAGTAAGTTAATCACAAATACAGTTACACCTGAAATCTTGGGGCATTGCCGCAAAAGTTTCCCAAATGTCCACCCCAAGTTCCCCCCCAAATTTTTGTGTATCAGAAACACAAAAATGATACAAAATCTCTATTTCTTGTACAATTCCGTATAGGTCTCATTCCAAAAATCGGCCATCAGAGCATTACCAGCAGCAGAAGGGAGTCGTTGCAGTCTTAGAGCCAAAGATCGGAAGAACAAATCAAATTCATCATCCTCCTTTATGTTTCGGAGCTCAGTGAGTAGCACTTCATTCAAACTGCAGATGACAGTAGACCCCCCTCCCCTAGTTTTGACACTTGACACTTTTCTTGAGTAATGCGTCTTTTTGTGCTGCTTTACCTGCTCAGCAATTTTAATTTTCATCTCTTCACGGCGGTTTGCAAATTTAACTTGTTTCTTACATTTCTTTCTCTGTAACTTCTCTTTATATAGGATATCCTTGTCTTCATTATGCATAGTGTAGTTAAAAATATTTGCAGTTTCTAATCCGTCGTCGGCAGTAGCACATATGTCCAAATGTTGAAGTTTATTTTTACTGTCATGATCTACAGTTTCTAGTCCATCGTAAGTAGCACATTTGTACAAACGTTGAAGTTTTGGTGGACTGTCAGGATCTGAGTTTTCGTTCTCTCCTACTTCATTCTCTTCACATTTGTACAAATGTTGAAGTTTTGGTGGACTGTCAGGATCTGAGTCTTCGTTCTCTCCTACTTCATTCTGTCCTTCTTCATTCTCTGATTCTTCACTGTCTCCTTCATTCTCTAGTTCTTCTTCAGATTCACTGCTACTGTATGACAGAATTTTTTGATGATTTATATGCTCAAGGTTCCCTTCTCCAGGGGGATCCCCAGGCACTGCATCGAGGAATGACATCTCATTGGCATACTTGAACGGCCTAGCTCTTGGATTAGCTGTAGACCCACTCGTTTCCTTGCCTGCTTTCCGTCGTTTGTGTTCTCCTCTTCGACGGCAGATGTTTTTCCACATCTCAGCACAGTCCTGTCCTGCAACGCATTACAGAAAAAAAATTTTAGTTAGTGGTTTCAGGGGTGTAACAAATCTTGCAAAAATCTGACATTTACAAACCTTTGACATTCCCATAGAAATTTGTTGAAATCTTGTTAAAAGCAGCTTCCACAGCTCCACGGTCACTGTGGTCAAGACGATTGGGGTCCCAAATAATTGGATGCTTTTGAACCTGAAAAATCAGTCCTGGGCTACTGAGATCAGATTTGGGGATTTTTTTCTCACGTTGGCTCCTTTGAGACATTGTGATGCTATCAGAACTGCACCTCTGAAAAAGAAAACCAACTCCAATAAGAAAATCATCCAAACTTATGGCATCAGATGATAGTTCTGTTGACCTGCTCAAGTTTATTGAGGGTGGCGTGAATTTATGTACGGTTACCGAGCAATTTATCTGACACATACTCAGGTTCAAAGTGTACCTCTAAATTGAAACGTTAATTAAAAAACCTAGGTTGCGATTGAGAAACCAGCGTTGCTGGGAAGCCAGAGTTCAAAAGTGGCCCGCAAGTACGCCCACTGCTGCAGGTTGCCGGCCACCAGGGTGCTCGGCATGAAATTAATTACAAATTAATGAAACAGGAGCAACAGGGTGTACTAACCAGATAGATTATAGAGCAGCAGCAACAATCGAGTTGATGGGCGAAAAGTTGTGAGATGTTCCAAGCGTCAGCGAGCTTTCGTGGACCAATCCGCGACCGTTGGTCGTTGGCTTTTTTGAGTTCGACGACTGAGCGATGCACACCGCCCATTCGAGGTTCTCAACAATCGCCCGCCGCCACAAGATCGTCCTGTTCTCTGACCTGATTGGTTGCTTTGCATGTAGTCCGAGTCAATGTATAAATCCGCCTCCTCAATGTAAAGTAACGGACTACTTTCTCTCCTGGCAGCATGGCTGCTGCTGCTGCCAACCTTCCACTCCCGATGTCCCCACCATCGCCGATGAATGGTGAACATTAATATAATTCTTGTCGTCATTCGGGGTATTATTTATAATTAAGCATAATTTACAATAATTGATGAAATTCAGCGAAGAAATTGGCCCAGAATTGCCCCGGAGCGTGTTGATGTCAGCGATGTCTGTGATGTCTGTGATGTCTTGATGTCTGCATTGTGGGGCCGCCTTGATGTTGTACGGCAGAGATTTCGAAACATTGCTGGGTGATGAGTGGCTCAACGACATGGTAAGTGTAGCTTATTTCAACAAATTTTCTGGAACCATCTGCACACCAAAAACATATACATACTATTTCCTTTTCTTTGACAGGTAATGAATGCTTACTTTAAACTCATTTCTAAGAGGTCAGAAATGGATTCATCGTTGGTCAAAGCAACTGCAATGGACTCCTTCATTCCCTCATTGATAGACCGAGGCTATGAACCTATACAGAAGTGGTATGAAGAGGTGAGACGAGGCTCACATTTTGAAACATAAAACATCCAATTCTGGAAGGTTAATTTCATTTACACATGTCTTTTGTTTTAGGTGGCTTTGATCTCCAAAAAATTTATCATAATCCCTGCAATAAAAGACGACTGCCATTGGACAGGAATCATTGTGAACATCCCAGAGAGAATTGTCACTTACTGCGACAGTAAAGGTGGCAACTATGATGTGGCAATGAATGCTCTAATAAATTACTTGGAGAAGAAGACTGGTTACCACTCATGGTATAAGAGAATTGCCCAGGTAAGTAAAAAAGTGCTTTTATCGTTATTTCTGCTTGCTCCTGCTTCTTTCTGCACATCCTTTGTGAGGACAGAAGACAGCACACACTGGCGGGGCTCAAGCGCCTATTTGTGCCCCGCCATCCTGATGTTTTGTTTGATTGATCAATTCCATTGATTTATTGATAGTTTATCATTTCCTATTGCAGGATATGCCAGCTCAGGCAAGTAGTACTGACTGTGGAGTGTTTGTATGCATATATATGAATTTTGCATGTCTTGGCAGGACAGTTAACTTTGAAGAAAGTGACATGAAGTATCTGCGACAGAGAATGGCGTATGAAATTGCTACTGGGTACCTCCTAGACTTCCCATGATTGGTTAATTTCTGTACCTGCAATGTGATCTGAATTTGTGTTTATATTAATTACTATATTTTACTGACTGTTAATTTCTGTATGTGATGAATGTTGTGATCTCTATGTAGAATTTGTTCCCGTGTTGGTTCTTTTTCTTTCATTTGTTCATTTGTTCCTCTTGCCACTGGGTACCTCCTAGACTTCCCATGATTGGTTAATTTCTGTACTTGCAATGTGTTCTTAATTTGTGTGTATATTAATTACCATATTTTATTGACTGTTGATTTCTGTATGTGTTGATTGTTGTGATCTCTATGTAGAATTTGTTCCTGTGTTGGTTCTTTTTATTTCATTTAAATAAACTTCCTGGTTTAACTTGGAGTACTTTCATACAATAATAAACAGAGGCTGACACTACAAATTGGCATCTGCATGTATTTAATATTACATTGTTGGCAATTTAAACGGCAAATAGGTGACTTGCCAGGTCCTCAATATATACTATTCCTACCATTAATTGGTCCCTTCGGCTCTGATTTTAATAGAGATGAATTTATATGTACTTCAATTCTCATTGCTGTTTCATTTTCATATCTATAACTAAAATCTTTCCCTTATCTAAATTAAAATCACTTCGTAATCACTATCTACTCTCACAAATTAATATTCTTAAAAAACTCAACTCACCATAAGAACTATCACAAAACTGTGAATTTCATTGAAATACTCTATTCTTAAAAAATAGATTCTCATAACAAAACAAAAATATAGAGACTTCAACATTAATAAATTATGAAATATAGTAACAAAGGGGATAAATCATTTACACTTGCTGAAGAGCCAATGAAGACCTGACCAGACAAGTAAGAGTCAATAACAGCACTGGAAATGAAATCTATTACTCCTCTTAGATGTAAGACTTGCTCATACACAATTTGCTGCAAAATAGGTTGTAGGGTAACACACAAGATTAAAATATGACAATATACATGTATATAAATTACAATAAGTGAGCCTTTTCCCATTGCCATTCAACTGGGCACAATATAAAGTACCTAACTACCATCTCCCGCAATTTCCTTCCCTTCACAGCACAATCCTTGTCACCTGCATTTTGCACCTGTCGGCACAATTTCTGGAACACAGTAGATTCTTCGGTCTTATTCTCATTTCGCCATCTCCCATAAATATATGTCCCATCCTCCCTTACGTAATCAGAATAACCATAGGGCACATATTTTTTCCTCTTAGGTGGGACACTCTCTTCATCTTGAAGGTGCATATTATGCAGGGCCAGACATGCAAGGATGGTGGATCGCACTAATGTTTGGGAACCCTCAATGGCACGCCTTAGGATCCTGAATCTTGCTGATAAAATGCCAAAGGCATTTTCAACAATACGCCTTGCCCTTGAAAGGCGATAGTTGTACAACATCTTTGAAAAAAAGAAATAAAAATTAAAACACATCCTTTGAGGTACAAGTACAACATAAAAAAATTTTGATGAACAAAAAAAGAAATGTTGATTATTTCTTTGAAATGTTCTGTACACATACCTCTTCATCACGAAGCTCTCCTTTGAAGGGTGTGGCCATATGTTGCGATGTGGGATAGGCATTGTCACCAACAAAATAGAAAGGCATATTGCCTTCAAGAGACTCAACAGGACATGGGGGAGGAAGATTCAAAGTTTTTTTCCTGAGGCCTTGTGCAAAAGTAGACTTATGAAAAATGTTGGCATCAGCCCTCTTCCCACTGGCTCCAGTCTCAACTATACTGAACTTATGTTTGGCATCAGAAACTGCCAAAAGTGTCATGCAATGCACTTTCTTGTACCCAAACCAACGGGAGCCAGAGTGAGGAAAAGCCTAAAAAAGACAAATGAAGGTATTCAACATTAATCAAGACCGCAAAGTGAGAAGACAACACAGAGTGGCTCACGGACATTGCCAATAAACACTTCACAATGTAGCAACGTGCAATGGCTTACCTTCACCTGAACCTGCTTGCCATCAATAGCCCCGCCCAGTCAGAAATGGATGGTCGAATCGACGTCGAATCGACGTCGATGAGTCGAAAAGTAGTCGTTACTAGTGCCAAGTCGAATATTCTGAATGATCGTCGAATTTTCGACCTAGCTGGTTTTGCTATCTGAGTGCTACTTGAAAAAGTACGGTTTGCATTTCATTAGAAATTGTAACTTTTTGTCAGCTGAACCAGGACTTGTGGCGTTTCAACGAATCAACGTCGATTAGACGTAGAATCGACGGCTCACGTGTTTTTACTAAGTCCTGCTCTCAAAGCCTTGCGAGCTCCAAAATGCGTAAATGGTGCGGTGCAATAACACCTAATTAGGTGGAAAAGTGTTAAACTATTTACTACCTAACTTTTTCAGCATGGTACTTCCCCGTCGATTTGTCGTCGATTTCCCGTCGACACCCTAGCGAATTTATAAAATTACAAGTTAGATAAACTGTGATATTGTTCGCCAAAATTATGCATATTGAGAAAGCGATATGTGTTTTGAGGACGAGTTCGACAAATTTAAATGGACGATACAAGGGTTACACCACGGGGCGTAGCATGATAGAAAGTCATGGGCTCCGATCCCTTATCTCAGTATGTGATGTGGTAGCGTAGTGGATAAGACATCAGGCTTGGAGAGTCGATTGAGATGAACGCGGGTTCGAAGAGCGTGAATAACGCTATTTTCATCGACAAAAAATCGACGTTGATAGTACGTCGATTTCGTGACCATATACAGGTCGAATCGACGTAGTGAATCGACGAATTGTCGATATACCAGACGACGTTGATTCGACGTCGATTCGACCATCCATTTCTGACTGGGCCCCACACAGTGAGGGATATTCCACATGACTTCAAATTCGGCAGAAGTCCTAAGCCACGTATCCTGGGATAACTCTGGGAACACCTCCGTCTTCAGCACACTCCACAATACTGTCGTGACCTCAAGCACTATTCTACAGATAGCTGGACTTGAAACTCTGAAGAGATACGACAGACTTGTTTGGGAGTCGCCAGATGCTAGGTATCTGTAAGTAAATTAAGGGAATCACAAGGGTCGGTTCAACAATTTTATATATTTAATGGCAAAACAGTAACATACCTCAAAGTAATTGCCAGTCTTTCTCCAGGATCAATAGCTTTCCTCCATGACTTTTTCTGAAGGAACGGAGAAACTTTCTTCAGGAGACGGTCAAAGGAACCTGGCGTCATTCTCAAAAAATTGAAGAATAAATCTTCATCTGTTTCCCTTAGAAGTGGAATAAGGGTATTCCAGGCCCCAAACTCATCGTGACTCCTGAAAAGAGGTCACTGCCACCATCTGCGACCACTCTGCCCATGGGGTCTTTGTGGTTGATCCTGACACTTGTGACGACAAGACGACGCCAAAATCAGGAGTGAAAGTTTCCTAGTGCGTCCTGAAACACAAGGAGTACAGCTTTGCGAGGGTCGACGCCACGAAAATTTGGGTACCAGGAACTTAGCCCTACACTTCAGCGCATCTTCAAACGCGCCTGGCCTTACTATTAATATAGCCTTGACGCCTCCTCTTCCGCAGTAGAGCAAGAAGTGTTACAGTCTTCTCCCAATGCCAGCACATTGCGCTCCTTGAAGATATCCAGTAACGTCGTAAAAGCGAGGCGGAGGAGAAAACCGACTGACGACTCACAACGGTCAACGGTCGTTTTCATTCCAATTTCGTCAACAATACGCGCCGTGTACCTTTTCTCGAGCTCTCATTGGCCAACGGAGCGCAGCGCACTACGCGATCGCTCCGCCAAGCGGGCTTCGCGGTCTGCTGGCCGGTTTTAAAACTAATCTGTTATTCTTCTTGTACCTCACGGACGAGTCCGTTCGAAAAGTACGAAAAAACATTTGTCTCAATGAAATCGGTACGAAATGTGCAGGAAACGAACAATTATGCCCGAAGAACCGCGTTCTTTTGCGAACTACTTTCTGCCGCGGGAGAGGCTCGCGGGTGCGGCCGCTACAGGGGAGAATCGCCCAGGTTTCGGCTCATTTTCGCTTTTATAAACCCGATCACAGTCATTTCTGTTCAGAAATTGTGTTTAATACTCGTCAAACAATATTTTTTTATCGAATAAGTACAAGGCGGAGTGAGCGGTGAGCGATGAGCGATGAGCAGTATTGTAAGAGCACCTTAACTGTTGATTCAAGACATTTGATCAATACAATGCAGAAAACTTAAACACTTACTTTTTATAAATACTAGGTAGATCTTAAAGATCATAGGCTTCGCCACGTCAAGTAATCGAGCGCTGTTGGGCCTCCCCGCGCTCCACCACGAAAAGTACAGCAGACGACACCATAAGGGAAAAAGGAATATGGCCGCCAACATAACGATAAAATACTTTTACAAAATTCCTCTTATTTTTCAAAAACTACATCATTTTTATACATTTATCTATTTTCAAGGCACAAAACAACATAGCTTCATTTCTTACAGATTAATACACGGCAACTTTTTAAAAAAATTAAAAATACAAATCTTGTTGCTGAAGGGTTGGTCAGCCCGGAATGGCAAGAAAGGCCGCTCCAGCCCACTGCCGAACGAATGTTTGGCTTCGCATCTGTACTTTATTTACTTTACTTTACTTTAGGGCTCAGCCAAAAATACTACAGTTCGACACCTTAGACTAAAAGGCACGCAGTTCAGCCGCGCATTCCGAGAGGCACGCAGTTCAGCCGCTCGATCCAAGACTAACGCAGTTCAGCCGCGCTATCCGAAAGGCACGCAGTTCGCCGCTCCGCTTCGAAACCCACGCAGTTCACCAGCCGCTCGGGCGCCGCTCGGCTCTCGCTTCGGCTGTGGCGGCTGCGGCACTCCCCTCCCCGACCCCTGCTCGGCGCTCGGCCCGTAGACCAAGCAGAGCGCCGCGAAACGCGTCCGCGCCGCTCCGGCCGGGCGGGCGCGGGCGCTGCGGATTGCCTACTGGCCAGGCATGGGGTCTTGCCGTTGTCGAATAGGGTATTCCGGACAAGCCGAGGACCGGAAACGAAGGTGACGTCCACAGTGGTCGGATCTCAGCCTAATGGCTTCTGCATCCGGATTGTCTGCTGTGGACCGCCGCCATCTTTGTTCAGATTCACATTCGCATATCGTGTTGTTTTGGTCGCGGAGGACTTCGCAAGTGATTTGTCACCTCTACGACTCCTTTCCGTCCGTTCTGTTTTCCTAGAACACCCGCCGATATGCGAATGTGAATCTGAACAAAGATGGCGGCGGTCCACTGCAGACAAACCGGATGCAGAAGCCATTAGGCTGAGATCCGACCACTGTGGACGTCGCCTTCGTTTCCGGTCCTCGGCTTGTCCGGAATACCCTATTCGCACGTTGAACAGTGTTACGACCGTAAGACGAACTGTCCGGGTCATGGTTTATTACTTTTAGACCGCCCCTAAGACTGTCTCCACCAGAAGGAAACCTGCCCCGGGTCCCCTTTACAACAGATCAGCACGTCGGCTCGAGGAGGCCTTGATGTTCGGTGTTGGAAACTACATTGAAAATTTTACTTAAGTTGTCATATTCGGGGAGTCGGCGCCCGAACAGACCAGAAAGTATCTATCAGCTGATATTACGTTGGAATGTTTCTCCGTTTGTGAGTATTTTTCACCACTGTTTATCACTTTCTCGTTCGCTCGTTTAGCTTTCGAATGTAATGAAACACAAAATTAACCGTTCTATTTTTATTTTATTTTTTTTGCTGGTGCTTTGACGGCTGTAGTACAAGGTTGAGTTCAATCCAGGTGCAACTCACGGAGCTCCGGGGCTGCCACGTCCTAGCGCATAGGCAGTTCATCAGATTTCCCTGCTATCCCTTAATATACTGAAAAAGATAGTCGTCCTTGGGCGCCCGCACACGCGCCTGCGCCGGCCCATCACCGAGGTTGAGGCGATGAAGAGGTCGCGGAGAAGATACGTAGTTGAAGTCGCGCACCGCCCGGCCGCCCGGCCGGCCCAGCCCTGGTGCTGCTGCTGCTGCGGGTCGAGCACGTTGACATCCGCCACGCCCGAAGCCTTGGTGACCATGGTGAAGCCCGCCGCCCCGCCGCGCCGCGCCGCCCGGCCGGCTCCGACCTGCTGCTGGTGCGGGTCGAGCACGTTGACATCCGCCACGCCCGAAGCCTTGGTGACCATGGTGAAGCCCGCCGCCTCGCCGCGCCGCGCCGCCCGGCCGGCTCCGACCTGCTGCTGGTGCGGGTCGAGCACGTTGACATCCACCACGCCCGAAGCCTTGGTGACCATGGAGAGGTCATGCCTGCGCCATGTCGACACGGGCTCCCCGCCGCCAATGAGAGCCAGACCGGCAGGCCGCGTGCGCTCCATTTAGTCGAGGCTGTTACGAGGTAGGGGTTGCACCTCTACGTTGAGCACCGGAGGGAAGTACTGCGCCGCCAGCACGCAAGTCAAGGGCGTTCCCACCCTGGTGTCTCGCGGCAACGACGTGGGAGGCGCGCAGCTGCAGTACTTTATCGTGGACGGCAACGACGACGGTGCGTTTGAGCTCGAGCAGGTGCTCGTCGAGGAGGCGAGCTCCCTGGCATCCTGGAGGGCGTGGTCAGCGGTCTGCTTGGCGTGCGTGGCGACGCGCCAGCAGCATCCCGTCGGCGTTCGCCTCATCACCACCGAGCCATTCGAACGCGGGCATGTGGCCACCCAAACGCTGGTCCGCATCGCCATCCTGGACGAGGACGACAACCACCCAGTGTTCGTGAGCGCCCCGACGACCACTTCTCTGTGTTCGCCGACAACATGACGAGCTCGCTCGGCCGCCTCATCGCCAACGGCCAGGTGACGGCGCGCGACGAGGACGGGTCATCGTGGTGCCGAAGAACGGTGGTGAGCTGCTGCTCGTGTCCGACTCGCCCGGAAAATGTATGAGATGTGTTTAAAGATTCAAAGCGTGTGTAGGTGAGTGTAAAATTTGGAACAAATCACAAGAATCAGTCCTAAGTTAAATCAATAGCTGTCAGTCGAAACTAGGAGTACGTGCGGCAGGCACGTAGTTGCTGAGCGAATTGAGAGTTAATATAAATATACCAAACCCAACCGCCGTTTTGGTAGGCAACCCACAAGTCAGTCCGTCAATTACGGGGGAGGGGGGGGGGATAGAGGGCAGAGGGGGAGGAGAGGGACATCCTCCTCGCGCGTCGCAATTCAAGCAACGGCATTTGCTGGCCGGCCCCCGCCCTGCAGGCAGGCGCCGGCTTGGTAGCGCCGAAAATTTGAGTGACGCCCCCCCCCCTCCATTTTACCCCCACCCATCTGAGATTAGGGGGTAAGTTACCCCCTAATCGGGTAAGTATCATTTACATGTTTAGAAAGAATGCACCTGCATCATATGCTGACAGTTCCCCTCCCACCACCACCACCACCACCACCTCTCATTCTCTATCCTTCTGAATTAATTTTACCCTCAAACCAACTCACATGAATCCATGGTAAGCCAGAAACGGGTCACTTAGAAGAGGCCAGTAACTTCAAATACAACGATCAAGACATTCACAAAGACTAAGGACCTTAGAATGATGAGGCGTATCTATTTTGAAATGAATGTCAGCTATTAAGAATGGAATTAAAACAATTGTGCCATTTCAATAGTTATATGGCTGTATATTAGTAATAAGTATGTACTTCAATATTTTAGAAAGACTGTTTTAACGTAAAGACTCCTGGCACAACTAATACATGACAAGTACTGTGTCTCATCTAAATCCTATCCACAATATCGCCCCTAATATTTGTAAGCGTCAACTCTTTTAAAAATAACCATGTTTTCAAAACAATTTTTTTCTCTATTAATAACTTAGTGGAGTGAACTTTTTTCAATCTGAATTCTTTGGCATAACGGATCAATGAGTAACTTTGGGTGAGGACATGATGTAACTCAATCAGATATCGTATCCCTGGGAAATACGGAGTAGGTTAGGAACAAAATGCTATACATAATTTACCAAGGTTATACCCAAACTCTTTTCTTGTTTCTAGTTAGGTTTAAGAGTAGTAAGATTTAAATATTGAAACCACACTTTTATATACTATCTTTAGTAGAATAACGAGACACCAAGTATTCAGTTTATGATTTAGAAACTTTTTATTCTTTTTCATTACAAATGCCTATTGTCGTATGTCAAAAATTGGCACACTTCCACAAATACAATTAACCATCCACACCGCACTAAAGAAATCGTTCAGATGGGGTTAACTTGATGGCGCAATAACAAACCAATACGCTGGTGAACCAAGCAAGCATTCAAAACTAAATCAAACGAAATATAAGGAAATCATACTGCTGTTAGTAACTCTCACTTGTCAGGCCATAGGGATACCTGATTTCAAAACTCAGACCATACTCTAATGTTCACCAAACAGATTCACAGCTTCACTGTAAACAACATTGTCTATCTTATTAGGTTATGTCACCCACTCACCTAGGAAGAACACAACCGAGTTGCATCGATACTGGCTGACTTTTCAGCAGTCGCTGACTTTCATTTCACAAATCCAACGCAATAAAAAGTATTTTGAGGCACTACCCATCTCACTCCTCCCCAAGCCACAGACGTCAACAAACAACAAATCACTCGAACCCACACTTCTACACAATGACGACACTTGAAACTTCGTGCAGCGACGTCCGCAACCTTAAAAGCGCATTCAGACTGCATATAACGTGAAAAAGACTATTCATTATCGTTAAATTCGCTCGTGTAAACAGCCGAGATGTACACCAAGTTTGCCTTGGTTTGCCGTTTGCCTTTCTCTGAGCATGGCTGACGCGAAGTAGTTCCGGCGCTGCCGCTAGGTGGCGCTATCTCTCAATGTCTTTAAAGTACTCGCCCTGCCAACCTTCCAAAAGTGAATTTCAAATTTAACTTTTAAATATTTCAAACTCCTATAATTTGGACAACTTGGATGAATATTAAAGCGCTGAAATTAGCAGATTGCGGAATACTGCCGCTTTTTACGATTACTTCTGTACTTTAAGAGGAGAACCGGCTAGGACAGACGGACAGACAGACGGACTCACGACCAAGTACACTTCCGATCCCCTGCAGGAGTAAGCTTCGCTTCGCTCAGCGATAAATACCAAAGATTACAACAAATATGGAGTTTCCTTTTATTATTTTAGAAACAAAAGTCAAGCATATAAAATCAAAGTAAACAAAATTTGTCAATCTTTCATAGAGATTATGATGTACTGACAACATTAAAATTGTTGAAAAGACACAAACAAAAACAGAGAACTTCAATAACAATCAATGTTAGTAGAGTACAAAGCTTACAGTTTTCTTCCTTCTAATTTTGTTTTACAAAATCATACTTTACAACATTTTACAATCATAAGATGTTTTAAACTTCAAAGTGGAAACAATAGTTCAAAACTCAAAAAGCCATCAAATGGCACTACAAAAAAAAATCAATGCAACACAGCACTTTTCCTTCCACTAAGATACAGACAAAGCTCATATAGCACAGTATCTGTCAAACACTGGATGATACTTTGTAGGGATAGCCTTTTTTTGACACAAGCTCCGCAGGTCTTTTTTCTTCCTCTCAGGCAATGGAATTTTGGATTGATATGCACAGGGTGGCACAAAAGTATTTAGGTCTAAATCAACACTGTGACTATCCGCCCAAAATTGGGGCGAAGCCCCAATATGGACTATTCGCCCAAAACGTATATATCATATATAAATTATATATATATATATTCTATATATATATAATATATATATATAATATATAATATATATATATATATATATATATATATATATATATATATATATATATATATATATATATATATATATACTTTGCCTTGGGCGGTTAACAACCCCTACTTGCACTCCCAAACTTTGTGTCGCATAGTACTGTCTGTTATTCGCCCTGGTGTTTGTGCGATTAGCTACGTTTGTGTAGGAGCCCTTTGTGCGATTAGTAGAGTATGTTTACCACTCCCAAATTTGGGCGCGGGGTATTGCACCAGTTATTTGCCCTGATCAGTTACACCAACCTACCACCACACGCTATTACACGACGCTGATCTTAGCCCGCTCATAAAATCGAGTCTTCTGGGCTTATCCAATTTTCTTAATCGTGAGCGAGAAGCACAATTTTCGAACTTTATTTTCGTGTGTGTATCGGGCTCGATGAACTATACGTATCGAGTAGTGGTATTCGATGACGACGGCCTATGTTTGACGCGCTGTGTTTTGGCTGTTTTGGCGCGAATTGGCGTGGCGTTGTCGATGTGATGTGGTGTGAGAACTTAACCCGCGGCTCAAAAATCTGCAAACTCTCTTTGTTTTTGGTCTATATTTTTGGTCTAAGCATGCTTTGAAGTTTGTGCAAAATGTGTGACGTTACGACCGAAAAAGTGCTGTACGCAAAACAGGAATTTGATTCCTTTGATGACTTTAAGAAAGTTCTCTCTGCGTATGAAGATAAGGTGTATGCAGTGTATACTATTGCCTCCTGCAACACTATTGAGAATCACAACAAGAAGTTAAAAGACCAGTCCAATCCCTTTAAGCTGGAGTTGAAGTATCAAAATGTGAAATTGAGATGCAAACTAGGTGGTCGCTGTCGCATTGGGTCAGGAACAGGTGCTCGCCCCATGCAATCGTAAGTATTTTTATATTCACATAGGCAAGCTGGTATTGTTTTGCTGAACTACTATCATCTTGCTGTCTTTATTTTTCTCAACTTCAGGACAAATAAAATTGGATGCCCCTCCTTAGTGCACCTAATTTCTACGAGGACCAAGTTAGTGGTTGAAACAATAGTTGAAGAACACAATCATGAATGCACTGAAGATGTTTACTACAGCCTACCTGAAAAGAAGCATTTGGCTCAAGAGCATATCGAAAAGGTCAAACTGTTGTTTAAAGGTGGTGTCAAACCTTCCAAAGTGAGGGCTTTACTACGAGGTTTTGGGTGTGGTAGGGTGGATGCTCGTTATCTATCAAACTTACGGTAAGTGAATTGTGACAGACTTGTTTGTGCTCTAACGTATCAAATTTTTGTTGCACGTCTAACCTCTGATTTGCCTGTTCAGTCAAAAGTTGATGAAAGAGGAGAAGGACGGGGCTACAACGGATGAAAGTCAACTTCTTTTGGTCATTGAAAGACTGCTGGCATGTAATATTGAAGTTGTGATTGGAAGGGAACAACTGCCTGGAAACAAACAAGGAGAACTCCTCTATATATTTGTCCAAACACCTGACATGAAACAAAACGTTATTGATTTTGGACTTGTTCTCATTTTAGATCACACCTATAAAGTTAACGCTAATAGAATGCCAGTCTGTGTCATGATGGTGATGGACGGCAATGGTACAGGAAGAGTTGCAGGATACGCATTTGTCGTAAATGAAAAGCTCAGCACCGTCAGTGAAGTTCTACGGAGCTTCAAAGAATCTGTAGGAGTGGAGGTGGCTGACAAGATCAGAACAGTCATTATTGACAAAGATGCCTCTGAAATAGCAGCAATTGGCTTAATTCTTCCTAATGCTCACATCCAACTTTGCCTTTTTCATGTTGGAAAAAGTTTTAAAGAGAAATCAGTGAGAGAAACTCAGGAGGTAAAAGATTTAGTCCAACAGCTGAAGTATGCAGAGCAAGAAGAGTTTCATCATTTAGTTGAAGAGATCAAATCTAAGGCATCATCAACTTTCTTCGAATATTTGGAAGAAAATTGGCTGTGTTGTCCTCAAGCCTGGGCCAATCATGACAAACAAGAATCTATTAATTTAGGAAATTTCACGACAAACCGTGTGGAATGTCATAACTCCAAAATTAAAATGGTATTTTTGCATTTGGTGTAGTATTCAAATGATATATTTTCAATTTGTTTTTAATCAGTATCAATAATACTTAAAAAAAATTATTTTAATTTAGCTCCTCAACTACAACACCACCCTTCCAGAAGCTTTAGAGGGAATTCTTGACTTGGCCCAAAACAAAGAAGATGATGTTTTCTTTCGAGATATGTCAGCAAGTTTTAAGAAGGCCTACAAAACTACAGAATTAAATAATCCACTCTACTTGGAAATTTTGGAAGATCTTACTAAGTATGCCTCTAATCTTTTGTTTTGGGAACTAGAGACAGTGCCGTCAGTTGAGGAAATTTCTCACTACCAGTCAACCACAACTGACTGCCGATGCAGATTCAGAACTAGTTATGGCCTTCCTTGTCGTCACATGTTCCAGAACAGACGGACAGCAGGTTTGTAGCAGCAGGTTCTAATCAAAGTTTGTTTCACATTTAAATTAATGTAACAGTATTCATTTTTAATCCAACTGTTCTCTTACAGATGAGAAACTGTATGACAAAAATGATGTGCCGAAATTGTTTTGGAAGCATAAGCCCAGGACTGAGAGACAACCAATAGTTGCTGGAGGGAATGTAAAGTCAGTTATCCTTCCTAAAACCAAACCGAAAACTCAGAATGAGAAGTACAGGGCTGCTCTGGATACAGGAAAGGCAATTGCCTCATTGCTGGCAGAGTGTCGTGATCGACTGTTTTACTCTCGCCACACATCTCTCCAGAACTTATTGAAAATATGGGCAAGTGGCAAAGAATTCACCATAGGGGAAGTGACAGAAGGTATGTATTACTACTTTTTTGTAATAATGGGAGAATAGAAAAGCGTCAAGGAAACTAATAATCACTTTATTTTTTATCTGAATCCAATATGAACAGATACACATATGGATACAGATATAGTTCAATCTACTAATGATGGCCTTGGTGATGAGGAGAATGTTGTTCAAGAAAATCAAGGTATTCTCAGTGAGCAGCTGAAAGACAGACATCCACTGCCATTCTCAAATGTAATTATTACATTGTTTTCTATTACTCTTTCAGAGAAACAAACAGATGTTGGTGTCATAACAGAGATTATTTTAGAAGATCAAACTGTAGAAGGTAATGGTGAAGAGGATCAACATATTTACAGTGAGCAGCACATTTTTCTTTTTACCATTGTTCAAAGCTATATCTCGCTTGTAATTATCTGTTTTTACTATAAATCTTTTAGGGAAATATACTGCTGCTGATTATGATGCAATACTGCCAGCAGATGCTGCAGAGCCAACTGAAACAGAAGAGGATCAAAATATACAGAGTGAGCAACACTTTTGCAGTTCTATTTACCTTTTCAACTGTTGGTAGGAGGTCTTCAGGAGTTTCATTGGCCTAAACATTAAACTTCATTTAAGTAACAAGCAAAGCGGATTGGTACTTGCCCTCCGAATTCTTTTTTTGCTGTACTTTCAGTATTTACTGTGAAATTGCACTTTATAACTTCTTTAACAACAATTTGTAAACAAAATTGGTAGCAGGCTAGAGCTTCAACAAATATTCATACAGAATGAATCAGATAGCACATTAATTGACAAAGGGATTCTTTATGCCCTTGACATTTCAATTTCAGTAGCTAATAGAAAAATAAATGTAAATCAAGTTTAGTGAAGGCGCATCGCAGGAGCACCCTCTCTTTTCTCACCTTTAATTTGAACTTTTTTCTATCTATCCATCTAGGAACATACTTATTTGACAATTTTGCTCTGGTAACAGTGGAAAATGTTTGTGATGCCACTGAAAAAGAAATTGACAGCGGAGCAGAACAAGGTATCCACATTAGATTCAGAAAGACATACAGTTCTATTTCCCTACTGTTAAAAGGTACTTTTCTCATCTTTATTTCCCTCAATTTTGCAGGTACATTATCAGCAAATGAGGTATGCGTGATAAACCTGGATAAATCGCATTTTACAATTGAGCACAACATTGAAGAAGATATTGACAACAATAATGATGTAAAATCTTCCATTTCTGAAGGTATGCAGTTTTTCTTTAAAGCTGAGCCTGTGACCAATAACATAATTAAAAGCAGTTGCGCTATAGTGTACTGTCATCTTAGGTGTAACAAACAGTTCTCTCTTTCTGTACAGAGTTCTATGGAGACACTTCAGATAAGTCCATCGTCCCAGATACTGTTGAGAAGGGAGGTCATGTCCCAGATATTGTTGAGGAGGGAGGTCATGGAAAACCTCGTAGTCTCAATCATGATGATGATGATGATAATGCTGATTTTTGTAATTTTCTTTTTACTTTTTTAAATGAGTACAAGGTAGTTGAAGGAAACTATAATTTCCATTTCTATTACAGCTCATCTTCTTCATGACGATCTGTTTCAAGAAAATAATTTAAATGAATTACTTAAAGTCATGGACTCATTTGATGAGTCTTCAGAATGTGCTCCCTCTTCAAAGACCTCAGAGTCAGAGGCCCCTGGTTTAACTGAATTAGTTCGGGTCATGGACTCATTCGATGAGTCTAAACAATGTGCTCCCTCTTCAAAGACCTCAGAGTCAGAGGCCCCTGGTATAACTGAACTAGTTCGGGTCATGGACTCATTTGATGGGCCTAAACAATGTGCTCCCTCTTCAAAGACCTCAGAGTCAGAGGCCCCTGGTTTAACTAAATTAGTTAGGGTCATGGACTCATTTGATGAGTTATCACAATCTGCTTCTTCTTCAAAGACCACCGAGTCAGAGGGCCCTGGAACAATAAATGAATATGGTCCACTGTGTTTCTGCGCATGTCCACAACCTACTGTGAGGTGAGATTAACTAAAAATATTGTGTGTGAAACTGTTCAGCTTTGATACTTGCCTTGATTCATGAAATTTATAATAGGAGAATTGGTGGGCCGAACTCCAAAATAGCTGGCCGGCCGTATTGGGCATGTGTCAGGCCTTATTCTTCAAAATGCAAATTTTTCAGACTTATCGCAGTAACCCCCAAAAAAGGTTGGTATTAAATATGTTCATGAAAGATTTTCTAAATTATGTCAAATTAACTTAGATAATGAATGTTCTTTGTCAATACAGATAAATCTAAGGAATCATTGGAAAAATGCTTGGAAAATCTAAATTTGCCTACAGTGGTAAAGCATAAAGGCCGCCCAAAGCTCAAAACCACACTTAAATACCAACAGAAAGGTAAGAAGTCCGAATGTTTGATTATTCTATGTGGTTGCAGTATTTATTTATTTATTTTTATATAACAATATCCACAGGATCTCAAGTCAAGAAAAAAGCACCAAGTGAGTTCAACTAAAACCATATGTAATTAATATTTGCAAAATTAATAAATTTATATCCTCGTTTTGTGCTGAATTGCAGTTGGAGCATTTACCACTCCCTTTGAACTGGCCAACCTCCAAAAGCAGTCACGTGAAGAGAGAGCATTAAATATTCCTGATGAGGACGTACAATGTAAGGGAGATGGTCAGTTCACAGTGAAGTCAGCAACTTTGAGAGACAAAGCATATAATGTGACTGAGAATTCCTGCTCATGTCCCGACTCCAGCATTAGGAAAAGTATCTGCAAACATATCCTAAGAGTTAGGAAACTCATTGAAGAAGGTAAAGTTCTTCATCATATCTGATATTGCTTAACAATGATGAAACTGCTGCTTTCTCCACAAAAAGAATTATCCACAAAATTTTTTTTCTTCTAATAATTTTTAATTTATTTAATATTGATGAATACTGATTGAAGGATGAAGTTTCATATCAATTGTGAATACAGGATTCTTTCATGTAACTATAGTTACGTTCCATGTGAAGTGAGAGTCTGAAACTGCAGAAGTCGTCTGGAAGTGTACAGAGATAGAACGGAAACAGAAATTAACAGCAAGCTCATGTGTCAAACTTATTTTACTTTTTTGAAAATGAAAATTTGTTAAGAATTTATGGCCGTGTCATTTAAGTAATGATGTGTGATCTACAAGCTGTTTTTAGTATCTAATTCTGGCCATTTTTGATCAATTTGGTCTGTTGCTGATATACTCATATTTTTTATGATTGGTTTCTTCACAAAAACATACATACAGTGCATACTCAAAGTATTTAAAGTTATGTAATTTTTAAAAGTCTTTGATACTTGTTATCTGTGCCTCCAGAAGAAGATATTTTTTCTTAAACCAACCTTTTTTAAATGTAGAAGCTCATACTCAGACTTCACTTCTTGCCCTGTTTTTAAAAATTCTGCCCATATCCCTCCTCATTTTGTTAAAATTTTTCAAGGTGTTCAGTGCAACCTCAATTGGAGTTGACCACAATCAGTAGGGTCTCTCCACAGCTTTGGCTTGTAGATGCTTTGGGTTCTATTACTCAGTTCTTACGCATTTGTTTGGGTGAAGCGCATGTAGTGCATTGGCACATGAACACTAATCGTTTATTTTTGGTTTGTTTCAGATTGTGAGAACCCATCTCAATGGTCTTACTCAAAGGAAATCATGCCAAGGAAATATTTTTATTTTTATTTTACAAATAGTTTGATATGTTGTAGATTTTATTCTCTATTCTCGTACTGAAATCTGCTCCATGGTAAATGTTTCCCTTTGAGATGATGCCATTGAAATAGGGTTTCTCTATATACTATTGTCTTTGACATTCCGTGTGGTGAGTAACTAGGTCAGGAGTGTGCTTGCTCTGGGGTTTGTCTCACAAATTTATTCATTTCGAGTCATGTATCCATAAATAGGCTTTAATTGATGATCAGAAGGTTTTCTCACTATTACTTATGATTATTATTATTATTTGTCGGACAAAGTGCACTCCTAGGCCCATCATATGAACATATTTACTCTCTTTGCAGGTGTAAGGTTCGTTGAATAACCTTCCTAAACTCTTAAAATATATTTATTTTTCTCTTCTATTTAGGTAATGTAGATGTCCCTTCGGCTCACACCAGGAAAAGGAAACACCCAGATGATTCTCATCATCACTCTCAACAGACCCGGTCTGGGAGGGTTGTTCGGCCTAAAGAGATTTTTAGTCCTTCCAAACAATGATGTGATTATGCATGTGTGATTTATGTGACTTTTCAGTACTTGTTTTCTGTTTTGTAATAGGATTCATTCCATTTTTAATTAAAAATTTTTGACAGATATTAACTTGAGTTTATTGTTCATAGGTGCAAATTCTGAAAAATATTTTTTACTCGTTCTTTACCACTTACATCACTTTCGTGGTGACAAGAACTATATTTGTTCAGTTGGCAGTTTTTTTTAGTTTTTTTTTTTTTTTTGAACAGTGGCTAATTTAAGCTTGAACAGAAAACACAAGCACCAAATTGTAACTCATTCCATAATCAGACACTGAATAGTAACAGAAAACAGATAAAAGGATTGGATCAAAAAAGGGTCAAAATCGATCCAAATTTACAGGGCCAAACATCGACCATTGACGATTTTCGTTTTCTCAAATGATGCCCAAGATAAGTTGACATCCCGGTAAAAATCTCAGCGAGGTACCCGACGACGGGGAGTAGGACCTGGACATGAGTGTCCGCCCCGGGGCCCGGCGGGGCCAGCGCGCGCCGCGAGCAGCATGGCGTGCAGGAGGTGCGCGGAGCGCGCATCGGGCCCCTCAGCGAGGTACCCGACGACGGGGAGTAGGACCTGGACATGAGTGTCCGCCCCGGGGCCCGGCGGGGCCAGCGCGCGCCGCGAGCAGCATGGCGTGCAGGAGGTGCGCGGAGCGCGCATCGGGCCCCTCAGCGAGGTACCCGACGACGGGGAGTAGGACCTGGACATGAGTGTCCGCCCCGGGGGCCCGGCGGGGCCAGCGCGCGCCGCGAGCAGCATGGCGTGCAGGAGGTGCGCGGGGCGCGCATCGGGTCCCTCAGCGAGGTGCCCGACGACGGGGAGTAGGACATGAGAGTGTCCGCCCCGGGGCCCGGCGGGGCCAGCGCGCTCTCGATTTTTCACAAGATAAAAAAGAATTAATATGTTCCTTTTTAAAAAAATTGTGTTTTTTCTTGTTTTGTTCCCATTTTTCTCAGTTTTGGGTTCTTTTGTTCTCGATTTTTCGGATTTTCATGCAACTTTCTACTTGATTTTTTTAATTTTTTTTTTTATTTTTTAAATGATTTTTTGGGGGCTGTACAATGATTTTTCGAAGTTACCCCCCCTCCCCCCCTCGTTGAATACTCTGTTTATCTTATGGGCAAATAGCTCTTTCCATGCTGACCGCCCAAATTTGGGCGCCGTTCGTTGGGGTGCTGTTTTCCCAAATCCGGGCAAGTAACTAGTTTTAGATTGTGCGCCCAAATTTGGGCGCTGTGGTTGATGAGCTGTTTGCACAAGTCAGGGCAAGTAACTGATTTTAAATTGTGTGCACAAATTCGGGCGCCGTGGTAGAGGAGCTGTTTGCACAAGTCAGGGCAAATAACTGATTTTAGATTGTGCGCCCAAATTTGGGCGCTGTGGTTGATGGGCTGTTCGCACAAGCCAGGGCAAGTAACTGATTTTGGATGCGATGCCCAAAATTTGGGGACCTCAACAGACCTCCTCTATTTGCACAAGAGTGATTCAGAAGACCTGTTTGGGCGGGTAGTTGATGCTGAATAAGGCACCCAAATTTGGGTGTGCATAGACGTGAAACTATTGGCCCAAGGTTTGGGCTCATAGCTTGTGTGGGTAGCACACCCAAATTTGGGCGAATATAAACAGTCCTAAATCAATACCATCTTTCATAGTGACCTTGACAGTCTTCAATTGATCAGTGAAATTGTACCGATAAAATACAGTGCTTGGAGACTTCCAATCAGTGACAACTTCTCTCACCTTGCTCCACTGCACTTTTTCCTTGTTAGTGTTCTTTTCCCAATTCTGCCGGTCAACCAAGTAATGAAGGTCAGAGACATTTTCATTTTCAAGTCTGTTAATAATATATGGTTTTCCATCTTGTTTAGCTTCTTTTATTAGTTTAATCCATTCATCTGGAGTTAATATCTCTTTCATTTGTGCTTCAAGTTCTATTCGGGCATGCATGCTATCCGCTTCAGAATAGCTATGTCCAGATTCTAAAACGCGGTGAGTGATTTTTACCTTTAGTCTGGCTGCTGCGAGCATATGCATGCAAAAAATCATGCGATTCCGGTTTTGTCCTGTTGGAGAGTCTGACCAGAACACAAACTCTTTAACACCCTCTTCCACTTTGCCACTTATGAAATTATACAAATTTGAACCAATTTCATTTGATCCTTTGAGTGCATCGACCTCTGTCCATAAGTAACAGTGCCCCTCCATCAGCCTTAAGTCAAACACTGTGAAATTGTACAATGATAATTTATTACAATAAAAGAAGACAGAGGTTTCGCTACGAGGACAGGGTAACACCTTTTGCAGGTCAAAGCACGCAACACACTTTAACTCATCTGCAGATGCCTTGTCCTGTTTTTTTAATTGGCGCACAAGCTTCTTGTTTTTAAGATGAGTTGCATAATCTTTCACCATTTTTCTCCTCTCTGCCTGGTCCTTACAATTTTTCAATTTATTACACGTTTCACATTGGTCTTTTTTGGCATGAAGAATCCTAAATTGAATTCTTGATTGAATACTTTTCTATAAGTACTTAAAGTTGCAATTTTCTCAATGTTTTGACGTTTAGCCCATATGACATAAATTCTGTGCATTCTTTCTACACTCTTAATGTGCGGTTCAAGGTATTCCCGCTTTGATTTTTCCCTAGTATAGTGAGATGGCACTCTTGGAAATAAGTTAATATGTCGCCTCACAGAAGCAAGAATATCTTCACTTATTCTATGAGGGCGGTTTCCATGTTTACCTCTTTTGTCTGGAGAAAGTCCGGTGTCTCCCCTCTTTTTTAAAGCTGTCTCCACCCAACAGTCTTGTATTCCTAAAGTATCAAGAAACATTTTCTTGCAGACAAAAATTTTTTTTTTCTTGAGTACCTCTTTTTATTGTCAGGGTGTAGCATCTTACTGACTTTCTTGCACGCGCAGGAGTTGTTGAGCAGCTCTGTGGCTTCTTAGTTGTTACAGCACGAGTTATGTAGTCTCTTTTGCGATGAACAGAAGCCAATTTCCAAAAGTTTGTGAAAATGAGTTCCCTTTCCTCCTGAGATACTCTTTCTTTGCACTTCCTACATCGTAAGTGACAACCTGCTCTCATTTTTCTTTTAAGTTTCACAGCACCTTTGGGTGTTACGTGAGCCACACCTGCATTGAAAGCCACCTTTGCTTTCTCTTGAGCCCAACCACCAGGAACAACAATTCTCTTCTTGGCGTTTTTACGTGGTAGAACTCTCCTCTTTTTGGGTGCATTGGGTGCAACTTCTTCTAATCGATCAGCATTTACTGCTGGAGAGGATGACTCAAAGGAACCACCGCAATAAGGAGTATCAGTAATATCAAAAATTTCATCTGAAAAATATTGAAAGAGATGTAAAGGCATGCTAGAATTTGTTTATGTCTAAATAAAACAATAGACAAGTATCCATTTCTGATAAGTAATCAGAGCATTCTAGACACTGTACTTACTGCTGTCAGTTAAATTCCTTCTCCCTGCCGTTACTTCAGTTGGAGTAGTTAGACCAATATGAGTGAGATTAGGTCTCGTGGTGGCAGCAAAATAGAACTATCAATATCAGAGCCATTAGTAGAATGTAACATGTTATCTGAAAATATATTAAAGAGTTGTAAAGGCATGCTAGTATTTGTTTGGATCTTAATAAAATTGAGAAAAAAGCGTTTAGTTTTTTTTTTTTTTTTTTTAAAGTAATCAGAGCATTTATGATACTACTTACTGCCGTCTGTTGAATCCCTTCTCCCCACCGTTGCTTTGGTTGGAGTATTTTGACCGAAACGACTGACATTTTGTCCTGCAGTGTCAGCAAAGAGACCACCAAGATCAGAGCTGTTAGTAGAATCCAATATATTGTCTGGAAAATAATTATAAGAGTATTACAGAGATGAAAACATTTGGTTTGTCTTCAAAATTAAAAAATAAGGAAAACAACTTTTTATGAAAGGAAGTTATAGCATTGTAAGACTCTACTAACAGTTCTCTTGTGAGTCAATTTGTGCCCCAATGTCAGGGGACCTAGCACTGCATGCTGCTCCTGGCCTCCTCTGACCCCGATCAGAAATAGTAATGGAACTGGGAAGTTCTACAATAAAGAAAACAAAACAAAAAAATAATTTGAATGCAAAGGAAATATGTTTGAGTCTTATGCAAAACTCTGTCATTTAAACTTGTTCTTTAGTGTGCACAAAAAAATAGTTAAATAGATTTGCAAACAAGCTCTAAATTAATAAAAATGCATTTATAAAAAATAAGAAAATGGTACAAGATTCTGTTGCTAAAAACAGAACTAATACTTACCGTTGTCATCCAGCTCTGACTCATTTAAGAAAAGGGCACGTTTCACAGGATGTTTAACTGGTGGAAGCATCTGTCCGACATCCCACTCAGGCAAGGATGGGGAACAGCGTATGGAAGGACCATTCAATTGAAGAGGTGCACATTGAAGATCTGCGAACAAATGTTTTCCACAGTTAGATACAAAAAAACATTAAAAATGTAAACAAAAAAAAAATTCTTACACAAAACTTATTATTATAAAGACATGTTTATTTAAAGTACACCATGCCACACCTTCTAATCTTACCTGTAAGTTCTGAAACATTCCACCTACCAGCCGCATTTGGCGAGGCTGTTAGAGGCGCACATATAGTCTGTACTTCAGGAGCTCCATACAATGGCAATACACCTAATCAATAAAAAAATATTTAAAATTTGAAGAAATGGAATTTAATTTAAGAATTTTATTAGTCATGCCTTTACCCTCAATTTTCCATCACTGGAAACTATAGGTCACCAAAACATGCACTTACTCACCATAGGGAATACTTCAGATTGTGATTGTGGATGGGTCGAATTGAATGGTTGTTATGATATGTATCCTAAGGGGGCAAATACTACTGATGAAGGAAAGGAACTACGCATTAAGGTTATCAAAACTAATTCCCAACTACAACAAATTTTGATGATGAGGCAAACATTGTCAGGTATCTTTCAAACTGTAAAGAAACATTAATGACTTTAGTGTCAGAGAAGAAGTTATTTCTATACTTTAAAATCAAGAGCTTCTCCTTAGCAAAGTGTTTCACAGCTTCAAAAATAAAATAAGAAATGAAGTGTGCCACAAAGTATTGACAATAAATGGTTGCCTCTTTTGAGTTTATACCAGTTTCAGATAAAACTACATTTGACTGGGAACCTCTGTAAAAACTTGTTAGTGGTTCAATGCCAGACAACAAAATGATACTAGTTTCCCGCAAACAAACTATGTGATAAGAGTAACATCAACCTTCATGATTCATGAACCAGTCTGGAGGGGATTCTAACGGAGCTTCACTTGAGATCACCGATACGGTGTCCAGGCCATTTATTGGTACAGTCTCTTGTCGAGCCTGCTGTTCCCTGACCCATGTCTCCGTTCTTGAGTCTGAAAATAATAATAACAAATATAACAATCATTTTAAAACGGCAATATGATTGAGATTTAACTACATAGCGGTATTAACTTTTTTTTTGCCCTCTGGTTAGCTCTACCAACTATAAATTTAAATAAAGATAAATAGAAACATTTCAATCTAAGCAATCAGATGTTTAATAGCATTTAGCAGATAGAATCACTCACCCTTGATGGCTCTCACAACTTGTTGCTGTGGCTCCTGCTGCTGAGGCTCATACAGCTGCTGTTGGTGTTGTGCTCTAGGCTGTTTACCTATATTACATAGGACGACAAAAGTAATCAAACATTATGTGATTTAACGGGATCTTTCATGAAAGCTTCACAGCATAGATATTTATGTTTCAACTTATCAGCACCACTCAATACAAAAACTAAACAAGGTGCCAATTAACTGACTTAATGTTGTTTAGAAATGGTGCTCGTTCTTTACCCCTATCATATGTGAAGATATGTTTGCCACTGAGCAATTAATTAATGAATTCTGAACATATAAAAATTACCTTCCTGAGGTCATTTAATAATCTTAATAATTTCATATACTATAACATTTTTGATTGACTAAATTGAAAAAATTAAATTGCAAAACTTACAATGGATAGTATAAAAGACAACAGAACAATAACCTCAAAATACAAACCTGTATCATGACGAATCTGGGCCAAAGCAGCTAATGGCCCTCTTGCTGGCACAGGCGAACGTCGCTCCCGATTCAGAGCAAGTTTAAGAAGCTCGGCTGCTCTTCGCGTTGACATGCTTAGGCCCTGAAAATAGAATATGAATGTCAGTACAAAGCAACATCAAGAAACGAACTAGTTGAACAAAGCCTTTGGAGGAACTTGTACAGTTTCTAACAATACAGTTACATTTCTCCCATAGAGAAGACCACTAAACAGGCGACTTGTACAAAATTCAAGTATTCCGAGCGAGCGACGCTAAAAAGCTGCAAACAGATATTGAAGGGGAACTCACCGTTGTTGCCGGCGTTCTTCGTCTCGCTTCGTCTCAGAGGTCTCGGAGATACTGTTACGAACGCGCCGAGCGGCCAGGGGCGCGGGCGCGGTGCGGCTCGCCACGGCGCGGCACCCGAATGAACTGCGTGAGTTTCGAACTCGAGCGGGGAACTGCGTTAGTCTTGGATCGAGCGGCTGAACTGCGTGTCTTTCGGAATGCGCGACTGAACTGCGTTAGTCTTGGATCGGGCGGCTGAACTGCGTGCCTTTCAGTCTAAGGTGTCGAGTTTATCAGGTAGACACAGCTCAGACATGGCAGTACATTGGCGTGATCAGTATTGTCATTGAAATCATTAATTCTGGACAAACTGTTGATTTAATGACACCTGATCATGATAGCCATATTACTAAGAATGAAACGTTAATTTTAACTTCAGATCTAAGTTCTCTTAAACACTTAAATTGAGTTAATAAAATAAAATTAGACTGTTGGCTTTGAGGTACTAAGGTTGACAAGAAATCACTCAGTTTGATCAGAACTAATGAAGTTAAATCACAAAACAAAATACTATCGTCTCATCACAGCTCAAGACATGGCAGTACATTGGCGTGATCATTATTGTCATTGAAATCATTATTATTGAACAATCTGTTGATCTAATGACGCCTGATCAAGATAGTCATATTACTAAGAATGAAACTTAAATTTAAACTTCAGATCTAAATTCACTTAAACACCTAAATTGGATTAATAAAATAGAAGTTAGACTGTTGACTTTGAGGTACTAAGGTTGACAACGAATCACTCAGTTTGATCAGAACTGATGATTTTCAATCACGAAACAAAATACTATTATCTCATCACAGTTCAAGACATGGCAGTACATTGGCGTGATCAGTATTGTCATTGAAATCATTATTATTGAACAATCTGTTGATTTAATGACACCTGATCATGATAGCCATATTACTAAGAATGAAACGTTAATTTTAACTTCAGATCTAAGTTCTCTTAAACACTTAAATTGAGTTAATAAAATAAAATTAGACTGTTGGCTTTGAGGTACTAAGGTTGACAAGAAATCACTCAGTTTGATCAGAACTAATGAAGTTAAATCACAAAACAAAATACTATCGTCTCATCACTGCTCAAGATATGGCTGTTAAAATGTAAAGGTGAACTTAATGTCTAAGGTCCTAGGAAAAAAACCATCACTTTACTCTCAGTTGCGTTTTGGTGGTGGTCCATCATTCACGGACAGTGAACGTTTGGCGGGGGTACCATTTGCCTCTTTGTTGTTGTTAATGGAGGCTTTCCCATTGTTGCCATTCTTTTTGGGTGTTGTTTGAGCTTCAATCTTTTGCACAATCTCAAGTTTCTGAAGGCTCGGCTCTAAAAATTAAAATTAAGTTCAGAGATATTTAAGAAAATTAAGCGTGAGAGTAATGGATCAATTATACATACGTTGTGTGTGTCGAAGTAACTCGACCTCATAGCCAAGGGATACTGTGCCGTAATAAACCAATTTTGGGCCAGCATCATTCTTGATTAATTTAATCATTGCTTCCATCCCACGTACTTCTTTGTTGTTGAACTTTCTAGGCAGGATGCTCTGAAATTTGAGCGATTCATCAAAGTACTGAACTACCGTGTTCATAGGAAAGTTCCCTTCGGCATTTGGATACTGGCTCCTCATCTGTGAGAAATGGACCAATTTGTAAGCCTTTCCTGGCTCTAAAGTATTTATAGGTCTTGCTCTTGCGTATTCATCTTCTTGGGTCTCAAGTTCATTGAACGGGTCATATTCTAGAGAATCCTGGAAGAGTACAAAGACGATAAGTAAGAGGAGGGTTAGGTTATGTGCCAATATTGGTGTGGCATTTAAAAGGGATTTATTTGACGTCTGGTACTAAAATTTCGCTTGAATGGGAATGTGTCTCCACAAGATTTAGAAAAGAGGTGAAGAAGCAATCACAATTTCAGGGAAAGTAATGTCACACAATGGGGCATACACGAGGTCGTTCAAAGAACAAAGAGATCCTATGAATTGCACGAATTTCATGATAATTTCATGATGAAAGTTCTTAACGATCATTAGATTTAATATTAATATTTAACGATACTCACCATTTTGTTCTAAGTTAATCTCAGACGGATTACAACAAATGTAGATTGACGCAAGTGAGCAAAGAAGGCAAAGATGTGATGGCGTCGTTTTGTGTAAGACAGGTTTAAGCGGAAGTGGAAGTGAAATACAGACCAAGGACCAAGTTTGACCGTGTGTGCAAAAGGGAGAGTGGGGCACCTGGAGACACTTTGGCATTTCCCCCCCCCTTTACTCGAAAAGGTTTGAAGTTAGACTGAGGCGGCCGGGTCGAGGCAATAGCCCTAACTTAGTGCTACACGGATCCGTTTTGTTTTTGAGAATATCTCAAACCGTTTAGTCAGAATGGCAGTTTTAGTGCAACCCTGCACTTTGTCTCCAGGTGCCCCAGGCTGGGGCACCTGGAGACAGCCGTGGGGCACCTGGAGACAAATAAAAATTTGGGTCTGATAAGAGAAAATAACGAGTTTTATTTAGAACAAAACAATTCTCTGTAGCTCTATAATTACTAGAATCATGACTAGTGAGTTTGAATAGTACAATATGGCCCTAGAAAATAGGCATCAGTCAAAATATAAAATTATATCACTTGCTAATACTTTTAGCAATCATTTAAAGCTGTTATAAAATAAAAAAATAAATAACAAAAATTAGTGAACATTACAAGACCCTTATTAAAGTAAAATCAGCATGAAAGAGGAGGAGATTTTGCTGCCGTTTGGTACCCGAGCAAGTCGGTGTGGGCAAGATACATTTAATATCTTTAATATTAACACTAGCTAAGTCAGGGACATTAGGAACAACAAATTTATCTTTTACTTTTAGGCTCCTCCTAAGGTAACTAACTTCTAAGTCATCCTCTCCATCTTTCTCCTTAAGTACCCTGCCTATATAATAGTCTGTAGTTTTGTTCCTTGATGTAGAACGAAACTCAACCAGCACATACTCCCCCTCTTTGGGATCGGAAGCTAGAGGGGCAAATTTCCCAGTCTCAGTAGTTTCTGACCATTTCTGTAACATATTTTCACATTAATATGCTGTCTGATGAAGTACAGGAACGAATTAAAAGAAATTCTGATGAAAACATTGTGTCTCCAGGTGCCCCACTAAAATTGTCTCCAGCTGCCCCATGAGACATGATGGGGTTAGGTCCCTTGGGCCCCCTAACCCTGAAGTTGGAAACCAAATGTAACACTGCGAATCAATAGCCCAAGGATTAAGGAATCCACGCATATTTTTGTTTCAACTGTGAGACAATATTTAGGGGGCAAAGTAAAGCGTCAAACGAAAAAGAAAATATGTACTTTTACATGTTTTTGAGGGACATAAATTTTGGCAGCCCGCAGCTCTCCCGCTTTCACGCCCACAACCACCGCCTTCTCTGAAAATGGTCTACTACCAGTTGTCAGCCGACCGTCAACTTGGCGCGGCGCGAAAATTCAAACTTTTCGAGATATTGCCCCTGTCTCCAGGTGCCCCACTCTCCCCACAAGTCTACATCCGCTTTCTTGGCTTGTGAGGTTCTTGATTTGTTCTTGCTTTGGTCTTTAGTCGGTTTCCGGAAATTTGTGAGACCGTTATGAAAAAAATAGTTGGCGCGTATTGAAACATAGTTTGAATTGCGATATATTTACAAGCAATGGTGATATCTAATGTCTTAAGGTGAGACAGGACTGAAAAAATGACAAAAAATCGAAAAATTACCGAAATTCGGATTTTATTTTTTTTGGGTACTTTTAACCTTCCTCTTTCCGGGGAACTTTGGGTTTTGCCGAAATTCGCAAAATTGGCGGAGTTATGGCAATTTTCCCAAACCTCTGCACTTTCAAAATGGACCAAAAATGGGGAAAAAAAAATCAATTTTTTTTTTGCCTTGTTTTGACTTGAAATCCGCTCTTTAGTCATGAAAATGGTCGTTCCGAAGTCTAGCTGACGTATTTTGGCGATATTACTGGGTGGTTCATAATTATAAAAGTTAACCCGAAAGTCAATTCGCGTTGACATTCAAACTATGACCGCCAGCCCGGGCTGCGCTGTGATTGGCCCACGCCTACGGCACTGCGCTCTATAGGTCGGGATGGAAGCTCGTCGGTCGGAGACAGTTGAAAGCTAGCCGGTGTGTTTGTTGTGCAAGATAGCTCAGAGATCGTGATTTTAGACGCAAACTACAAGTGATTTAAGAGAAAAATGCATCAACAGCACAATAAGTGGAGGCCGCCCAAGTCCAGGAAGAAAGCGGGCAAGGCGGGGAGGGCTGCCATTGCCAAGAAAAGAGAAGAAAACAGTTCAGTCCAGACGGCCACGGCAGGCACCCAGACAGAGCCTGGAGAACACTCTGGAAGATCTGCTCAAAAAATAGGCAAGTTTAAGGTTACAGATGTGGCCTTAAGCAAAGAAGAATACATTTTCATGCACACGTCCAGCTTGAAAACTCTAATTTCAAACTTTACGTGTGAGTTCTGTCACAACAAGTCTTTAACCTCAGTCCTATCAGAACGGATGGGCTGTGCTGCCAAGATCATTATATCTTGTACTCTTTGTTCTGAAATTGCTGCTGTGACTTTCAATAGCACAAGAGTTCAGGACGATACGTCTTCCCGACCCCCCTTTGACATAAACAGAAAGCTTGTTGATGCTTTTGTTTCCACGGGTTCTGGATATGCAGCCATGACCCGTTTTGCTACAGTTGTTGGCATGCAGGTAACAGAGTATTTTTATTTTATTTTATTCAATAATATTAATTGTATTTAAATTAATTATTGAAAGTATCGTATGCTTTGTTTTTTAGGTTATGGATTCCCGCTCTTATGCTAACCATCTCAGCAAAATATCAGAACTTGCGTCGTCATTGAGCAAGGAAGTATTAGCCAGATCTAGAGCAGCAGTGAGAGAGACTTATCAAGAACTAGACCCAACGATTAAAGATAATGATATTCTGGATATCACATTGTCTTTTGATGGAAGCTGGCATCGCAGAGGTTTCAATTCACTGTACGGTGTTGCTTCCACAATTGATGTCCTCACTGGAATTATATTAGACTATGTTGTGCTTTCTAAGTTTTGTCACATGTGCAGCATAACTGCCAGTGAACTAGATAAGGACTCAGCTGAATACAAATTGTGGCATGATGGACACATTGCTAGTGGAGAATGCAATATTAATTATGAAGGTTCATCGGCTGGGATGGAAGTGGAGGCGGCAGTTATTCTTTGCAAAAGATCTGTGGAGGAGGCGAACATGAGGTATGTGAATATATTAGGGGATGGAGATGGAAAGAGTGTGACTGCTGTGAACAAAGCTCAGCCCTATGGTCCCAATATTGTTGTGCAAAAAGAAGAATGTGTAAACCACATAAACAAGAGGTTAGGCACAGCAATGAGAGAGGCTGTTAAAAAATCCTCTGCTCGGGGAGTGGCATTGGGTGGGAGAGGAGGAGACACTCTCACTCAAGCTGTAATGATGAGACTTCAGAGGTACTATACCAAAGCTATTTTAGACAATGTTCCTGATTGCGATAAAATGCGGAAGGCTATTCTGGCAACCCTATTTCACTACTCCTCAACTGATAAAAAGCCAATGCACCAAAACTGCCCTAAAGGTATTGAATCATGGTGTTTTTACAACAAAGGTATTGCACAAAAAATTAAAAAAAAGGACCTCAAGCATGATGAAAACCTTTCAATTAAACTCAATAAGAAAGTTTTTGATGCTTTGCTCCCTATCTATGAGCGGCTCTCTAGCAAAGACCTAATGAACAGATGCCAAAGGGCTGCAACCTCAAATGCTAATGAGGCATTTCATTCTGTTCTCTGGAGAAAATGTCCCAAAACAACCTTTGTGTCAAAACCAAGATTGGAGGTAGGAGTTGCACAGGCAGTCTCTGAATTTAACATGGGATATTTGGCAACCCTATCTCTGAAAACCTCAGTTGGACATGGAGCAATTCCAGAAATATCTCAGGTATTTATGTTGACTTGAATTTTAAAAAAATCTTGAAATTTAAAAGTTAAGTTTTGATAATAATTTTTTTTTTTTATTTCTACTTACAGAAAATTTCTGCTCGTCTAGACAGGAAAAGGAAGGCCCATAGTGAGAAGCATGGCACAGTTGCTGTCAAGATTAAAAGGGCGCTGAGGAAGCGTTCCAAGCAATCCAAACAGACCAGAGAAGAAAAGAAGACGGGAAATGTTTATGTGCCAGGAGGAGGGGACTAAAATTATCCTGGGTCTAAACTCAATACATCTAAATATTTTTGTGATATTAAATTTGATTTTTCTTAATTTTATTCCACTATTTTTTCCTTTTTTTTCTTTTTTTTTCAAATTCTTTTAATTTTTTTTAAAAAAATTTTTTTATTTTTATTTTTTTGTTTTTACTACTTTTGTTGTTTCTCAATATGCTCAAACTTTGAATGGCTTTTTCTCAGCTTGCTTGTTTTGAAACTTTGACGAGTCTCCTGCGCAACAAATTAGTCTCTGCAAGGGCGCCGTTTTTTTTTATGTTTCTTATGAGTTAGGAGCATCATGTTTTAGACCCGGATTTTTTTCTTATTGTGTGGGTGAGAATCCATTGTCTGCATGAAGAGAATTTCACTAAGTTTTTCAAACTTTGTAACAACATCATGTTTAAGTGATGGCCATGGCAATACTTTTGTATTATTTAGAATTCTGGGTCTAAAACTTTATGCAGGCATGCTTTAAGAGTATTTTATGCCACTGAGCACATACCAGGAGGCAAACTGTTGCGCAGAGAGATCCTGGATTAGGACTTCAAATTTTAATGGAGTAAACTGAGTCTTTCTTATTTTTAGAGCTGTGGGGTCGGTTTTAGTCCAAAAGGCAATGTTTTTGCATAGTATTTGAAGTTCAGAGGTGGAAAAATTTTTTGGTCAAGCCTATCTAGTAGCTGGCCATTTCAGTCCTGTCTCACCTTAATGTTGTTGAATTAATTTTTTTGTTTCTAGAGTTGCTAGCCAATTTTGTTTCTTTTGAACAGCAGAACTCCTATTGATTCTCATGCATAGAGAATAGTCAAACGGTTCTAATAGTAAACCTTTCAATTGTTTTGTTCTTGAGAGTGCGACATACGTCAGTCCTGACCTCATTTCTCTAATTCCTATTTGAACATAAGCCTGAAACCAAATATTGTAAAAGTAGTAAAATAATGTTAACTAATAAGTGAAATGAAAATTATATTAATTAGGGATGGAAAAACCGAAACCGGTTCTGACCGAAAACCGGTCATGGCCGAAAAATAACCGGTTTTTTGTAACCGGTGGTTCAATCGGTCTTAAAACCGGTAACCGGTTATTTTTAAATAAAACCGGTTACAGTAATTCAGCCAACTTTCAAAGAAATGCAGATATAAAACTTATGTTCTGCGTGATGAGCACAAGCACAAAGCAGAACACACCTCGCTCGGCCGCGGCCGCGTCGTCGTAGTTGACGTAGCCCACCAACAGATGGCAGTACTAGCTCCACTGTACACACACTGTAGGCAACGCATTCTTTCAAAACCGTCACTATTTTTGGAAAATGATCAATTTATTACGTTAGTAAACGATTTTATCCGTTAGTCATATGATAGGAACTGCCAAAATAAAGCATTAAAACGCTTTGGTTGGTAATCCTGTAAAACGATCACAAGTCTCAACACGTACATTTCAACGGTTTGTTGGTGAGCTGTGATGTTGTGAGTGAGGCAAGGTGAAGCTGGTTTTGAATTTGAACGGTGCTAGTGAGTGATCTGTGCTATGGCCCCAAGTAAAGTTTGGGTCTATATGACCCGAATAAGTGCTAATCAAGTGAAATGCAACAAATGCAACAAAACTTTTGAACATCGGAAGGGAGGTGGCACTTCGTCTCTTCGAACCCACTTGGTAAAAGTAGAGGGCATCGCATGTCCACCACAGGCGCAATGGAGAAAACGCGCCCACTCTCCTGAGTCGGAGGTAGTAGACGTCGACGATCCTGAAGAAGTGGTAAGTTAAATATTCAATGAGTGTTGTTGTGTTAATCTCTTCAGAGGTTATGTTTAATTTGAATGACTTAACGGCTAGAATGATAATGATAAGGCGACTAGTTGCGACGGCGACCAGACCCCTGCCCTTGCCAAAAAATCTCGGGAAGTGCGTCCTCCCACCTTTAGTCCCCAAACTCCGAAGTCCAGCAGGTCTGGCTCTGGAAATGGCTATTCAGGTGCATTTCAAGGACCGATGGATAGGTGCCTTAACAATGCATCATCATTCACACGTGAGTATTTTCAGCCTCCATAGGCCAAATTTGAGAGAAAATGGTAGTATGAACATTATAATTTTTTGAATGATTTTTTTTTCTGTAGCTGGCGGTACGCGCTACGAAGAGTGCACTAATGCACTGATGTATGCTATTGCTAAGGACAACATGCCCCTGTCCGTGACAGAGCGCCCGGGGTTTAGGGCGTTTGTAAGAAAGGTCCAGCCAAATTACAAACTTCCCTCTGAACCAACGCTTACTAAGAAGCTGCATGGGAAACACAAGGATCTCAAACTCCAAATAAAGCAGGAAATTAAAGATGCCCCTTGCCTTGTGCTGACTCTGGATATCTGGACGCAAAAGGGCACAATGCGCAGCTACTTGGGGGTCACGGTCCACTACCCGCAAGGTACGTGCTCTCTCTCCACTCCACCGTCGAGCCCCGCATGCCAAATGTGTTGCCTGTTCGCAAGGCGCTCGGTCGACAATATGCCCTCCCTAACGTAGCGCTCATGTTCTTTCAGGTGTAGACATGAAGTCCATCGAGGCAGACACTATCCGCCTTACGGAAAGGAAATGTATTCCATACCTGCGCAGCAAAATTAGAGACTTCTGCACCGATTGGAGCATTGATAAGAAGAAGGTTGCCGCTGCAATTTCAGACGGAGGCGCTAATATTGAAGGGGCATTAAAGGAAGACTTTCCCGGCAGGCATATTTCATGTATTGGGCACCTTCTTGACAACGTAGGCCAGAGGATAATGAGGCCCAGGAGGATGTGTAGTTAGGGACTCCGAGCAAGTCGGAGTCCGATGAAGTGCGAGTCCGACCGAGTCGGACTAGCAGGCGGTGCGCGAGTCAGGTTAGTTGTGCATAATGAAATTCACATTCGTGTTCAAATTCGACAAAAGAAGATCGTTTAAAGAGAAGGTAGAAAAGAAATAGTAACAAAACATCCTTCAACTCAGTCCACAACAGTCAAATGTGCCGAGGTAGTGGTAGTGACGCTCGATGAGCTACTGGCGTAACTCTAGTCTAAGAAAAAAAAAGTGTTCTTTAGTATTGTGCGTTCGACCGGTGTCAAGAAGTGTTCTTTAGTATTGTGCTTTCGACCGGTGTCATTATGTCGAAAACCGCGTATTTAAAATGCAAAAGTGGAGAAAAGTACCGATGTCTAGTAAGCGTTGCAGCTGTGCCCCATATGAAAGGTAAGCAGCTCATAGCCGATTAGCTTTAGCTTGTCATTGGTAAATATTTTATCAATGTTTCATTTGATTTCTCCCTTTGTCAGTGAATGAAACCATGCTAACAATCACCGGTGCCATTAGGCAGTTTTTGGAAGAGAATGAGGTGCCTGCTCAGCAGCAGTCTTCTCTAGTATTTAGTATTGATGCTGATAATGATCTAGGTATGTATTCTGTTATTACTTATACTTCATAGCTAAAGGCAGTATGGAACATCACTCAATACTGTTTGTTTTTCAGGTACTGTGTCATTGAAATTTCCGGATCTATCTATCCTGAATCACAATGAATCTCCGATTGCATCGCCATCTGCAAAGAAACTTGTCTGTAAGGGCAACATGCTTCTACTCAAAATATAGCCATTTGTCTAATTTTTCCCATTTCATGTAATGGATAACAACTTACTCTTTCAGTGTCACCATCTTCTGCAGCAGTGGCTGCTAGTGTGTCCCCCTTAAAGTCAGCATCTAAGAGGTCTTAAGATGTCTGTTTCGGTGGAAAAGACATTATTGAACCGCCTTCTATTACACCATTACCTGAAGGTATGTATTTAGATGTCAAGTATTTACACTTCAATTGTGTTAGTAGAGGAGTTTACGGGGTTTTAATTGCCATTTGTATGCAAATTCACCTCTACTCAGAGGACTCAGAGTTGGAGGAAACGGGGCCGCTTGTGAAGCAACGTCTCAATAGGGCATTCTTTGGTGATCTTATTGATAATATCACATCTGTAAGTGTCTTCATGTGGATGGTCTGAGTTTGTGACATACTTGTACAATTCTAAAATTTAAACGTTACATTAATTTCCAGGTTGAAGTAGAGGAGTCTTTAAATGGAGCAGCATGGGATTTCAGCATCCTCTTGGAGCCAGATGTTGCAGTAATAAATGTATCTTACATTGATGACGAGCCACATCGGAAAGGGTTTGAAGTTGAGGTATTTTCATGTGAACTATATTTTATTTTGTTGAAGTTTTTTGCTGAGTTTGTATCATTATTCTTTCCTGATGCAGTTTGTCAATGAATTCATCACCCGAAGGGTTTGTGATATTAAAGACTTGTCAATTCGTAACCAGAACATCTACCTCAGTCAAAAACAGACTGTTTTCAGAGAGAAAAACACTGAGGTACCATCTGCAATTGTGACAGCCTCGAATTTGCCAAAGTTCTTTTACAAGGTGTAGTGCATTATCCATTACTTTTCCTTCCTTTGTTAATCAAGTAATCAAATGTTACTTTATTATTCACAATTTTAATTCCAGACGCATTTCATTGATTTTCTAAATTCTACTGCATGGCTGTTAGACGTCTCCAAAGATGATAAGAAGGTTGTCAAAGACGTGCAAAGTGTTGATGGGGAATCAGTGTGCAGAATAGAGGTATCTAATTATTTAATTATTTTTTTGGCCAACTTCCTCATGTGGTAAGTGTTGAGAGTCTTTACTCATACTATTTTCCCTCATATTTTGGTTACAGTTTATGACTGCTCACTTTGCTAAAAGCATTGTGGACAAGGGAATAATCTATGACAGATGCAAACTCAATCTAGTTCAGGAGATGATGCCTGCAAATACCCTTTCAGCTACATCATTTGTGAAGATATCAAACTTGCCTACATTTTTTCATGCGGTAATAAAGACTCTGTGAAAGTCTTTGAAAAGTTCAGGCATTTTACACTATTTCTGTGACAACTATTTTTCTTTTCTTTGGCAGCCACACTTCCAAAACTTTATGAAGGAAAGATACGACTCTGCAGTGGATGTTATCATTCAAATCAAGAACTATATAGCAGATGACAGAACTTGCATTGTTGAGGTAAGTTAAAATGATTTTATTACTCCAAATTGCAAATGGGAGGTACATTTCTATCCAAACCAGTGTCGAAATTTTAATCTTATTTGAATATTTTGTTGGTCAGTTTATCGATGTTAAGTTTGCAACAAAAGTCTGTGGGGAGGAGATAATCTATGACCGTCGAAAGCTTGCACTGGTGCAGGAGATGGCTGCTGACACCAAAACCACACAAGAAACTACAACCGTACAGGTGAAGAACTTACCTAAGTTCTTTCATGAGGTAAGGGTGGTGTTTTATGAAATGTTAATATTACAATTGTCACACATATAATTGTTAACTTAACTTCTATATTTTCTTCTATTTATCCAATCTAGCTGCACTTTGAAAATTTCTTAAAAGAAATAGGTTGCTTGTATTCACTTGACAATCACATCATCAAAGATGTTAACACTTACAATGAACAGGAAAAGTCCTGTATAGTTGAGGTTGGTGATTTTTCTTACGTATGGTTTGATGTGTATCCACTCCCCATATTTATTGAATGACTCCAACATCTTATCTACTACTTTATTTCAGTTTGCCTCTGCTGAAATTGCACCTCAATTTGTTGGTTTTAAACCACTTGTTTACGGCAATGCCCTTATTCAGCTGGAATATTTCTTTGAAACTCCTAAGGATGATAAAGATGGAGATTGGATTGACGAGCCTGGTAACGCTAGTCAAGTTGCTGAACTTGATGATTTGCTGGACACACCCTCCAAGGCAGATTCCTTAAAAGGTGAAATTGAAACAAAAATATTTCTGGAGGCATGCAAGGAGCATATCAACAAGAGAACAAAAAAATTTGTTGGCACAACTGCGGCTTTTGAGACTATATCGGAGTCCTTACGATTAGTCCACAACATTAGAGTTTTTGTTGTTCAATGCGCAGACAGATATAGGAACCTAAGTAGGTACTACTTAGGGGAGAAAAAGAAAGATTGCAGTATGTGGGTGCATTTTAATTATATGGCCATCCTGAGGGGAGATCTTGTCCACGAAAATAAGAAAAGCCCATTGAAGAAGCTTGTCAGCCCAAAGAAGGTCATTGCTACCAAAGCCAAAAATGTGAAGTATAGGCCTGGAGGCAAAATTAATAAAGATTCTAATGGTAATGAAGAGACGTGAGTTCATTATTTGAACTATGGTACCTCACTTTTATTAGCTGTTTTATCAATTGTTAATGTATTCTATTTTTGCAGAGTGCATTGGAATGACAAGGCCGTATGTCTCCTGATTCATCTCAGGAAAACATTACAGCCAAAGTTTGACAGCAATTCACACAGAAATTCTGCTCTTTGGGAGGAAATTTCATCAGCAATTACCACTGCATGCTATGGTAAATTCAAAGCTAAGCAGTGTGAAGACAAGATGTCTAGGCTAGTGGATGAATACAAGACATACAGGGAGCTAAAAAAACAGACAGGAAACAACACGCCTAGCTTCCACTACCTCCAAGAAATGGAATCCTTCATTGGTGATTGGGTCACAGTGGAACCAGACATTACTTTTTCATTTGGTTGCTTTTCTGCAGTTGGTGGCAGAAAAAGTAAAATTGTCAACAAATTTGATGAGGAGGAAGATGTGTAGTGTAATATTGACAAAAACATTGTTTTAATTGGACATAGTTGGTTTTACACACCATTATATATTTTTGTTTAATTCCTAGACCCATCCAACTTGTCGAGTAAACTGTGGTAACTTATGTTAAAGTTATTTTATTTTTTATTGTTCAGATTGACTTAATTATGTTTTTGTTTTCAACATGATAAGGTAGTGTTTTCATTACTTAAATTTTATAATCCACATATAGTTATACTTTTCATAATAATAATAATTATTTTTGAATTGCATTACTCCTGTTCTTCTGCAAGCTGTAGTCTTATTTGTTGGCGTCTTCTATGCCCCTCTTCTTGACCAGCTAGTATGGCATCTTGCACATTAATTTCTGGTGGTTCGCCCTCCAAAACAATGCCATCCTAAAAATATATACAGCCCAATTAACCCAATGCAGTAGACTAAATGAAATACAGAGATACACTATGGCCTTACTTGCTCCTCTCCCCGGAGTAGAATGAAGTTATGGAGAACTGCGGAGGCTGCTATGTGTTTGTTGGTCCGAACAATATTTTTACAAAACAATTTCTGAGTTCGAGCCATCCTGCTTTTGAGAAGTGCATTGGTCCTTTCAATTGTGGCTCGACACTGTGACAGTTTGAAGTTGTACCAAGTATGGCTTGGAGTGATGTTCCCATCATTTCTGTATGGGACCAGCATCTGGATGATAAGAGTGCTTAAATTAATCAACTGTAATTCATAAATGTGTATTACAGCCAAAAGATGAAACTATACCTTTTTAGTGCACATGTAACCACCATCCCCAATCAGGTGCTGATTTGGTCCCAACAAATCGTCTCTGGAGAAGAGGGCACGTGCTAGTGGACTCCTCCGGAACACTCGAGAGTCATGAACAGATCCTGGCTGTCCAGTGTAAATATCAATTATCAGACGTTTGTGATTACACACAATCATCACATTGATTGAGTAGTCGTGGTTTTTATCCACATATCTTTGTTTCTGCTCAGAGGGAGCTGTTATAGGAATAAGGGTCCCATCAATAACACCTGCCACACCAGGAAACCCAAAGTTGCGCCGGTAGAATAGCTCTGTCTGCTGCCTTTGCCTTTCATTGGGCCACTTTATGTATTTGTGGCCAATGCCACACAGCGCATTTACAAGAATCATATACTGGTTGTGAATGTTTTTTCTGCCACTTTCATAGTTGAGGCCTATGCTTCTGAAGGTATCTTTATTAAAAAGCGCCCATAGGCCCATGATTGTGGACTCGCCAACATCAGTCCGGTTTCTTTGTAGTGTGCCATTTCGCAATCTTTCATGTGCAACTGCCTGCACTAAAATCTGAAAGAAAGAAAAAAAAAACATAAAAATATGTCACGTTAATCCATAGGTCAATGTAGTAAAACTTGTAGTAAAAAAACTTCGACACTACCTCAAATGTTACTTTGTCCATCCGAAAATGCTCTTTAAAAGTAGGGTCTGGCAAATTTCTGATGTAACATGCTCGACTCTCTGCATAGAATTAGATAGGAAAAATATAATATCCACCCTGCTATTAATAAAAACAGACATACATAAGATATGCTCCGTACCATCCTGAGGATCTCGTCTCTCAGCCATCGCCTACACCAAACATATAGCAAAATACACACTAAATAAAATTGATGTTGAGAACTTTTCAAGAGAATAGAGACAAGTAGCGATGGCACGACGCTGTATTTTGTATTTTCCTCTAAATCTCCTTTCAGAACGGAAATATCATCAGCAGGAAAGTTCTTCTTTTGTCGAATTTGAACACGAATGTGAATTTCATTATGCACAACTAACCTGACTCGCGCACCGCCTGCTAGTCCGACTCGGTCGGACTCGCACTTCATCGGACTCCGACTTGCTCGGAGTCCCTAACTACACATCCTCCAGTAGGGCTTATGTTGTACCGTCTGAGAGGGAAGAGGATGACGGGGCAGCACAGGCGTCACCCAACCTGCCCGACAGGGAATCTGACATGGAGGAGGACGAGGATGACTTTGAAGACGCAATTGAAAATTGTATGCTGCGTGGTGCCATTTTTAAGGTGAAGAAGATTGTGCGATTTTTTCGCCAAAGCGAGGTTGCAACGACAGAGCTTACTAAGCTTCAAATGGAGGAAAGCGAGATTTCTGAGGGGAAGACTTTAAAATTGATTCAAGAGGTAAAAACCCGATGGAACTCTTGTTTTGCTATGCTGGAGCGGTTTCTCCAGTTGCACGAGAATGTGGCGCGAGTTATCCTGAAGTTGCAGCGGGACAAGAATTCCAAGAGCAAGCCGCCTGCAATCCTCACTATGGATGAAATTGATGCGCTGACCGAGGTGCGCGATCTGCTGCGTCCACTCGACATTGCCACAAAAGAGGTCAGGAAAAATTTCCTACCCTCTCCAAATGCATCCCTTTGATAAAAGCGCTACGCTCGGTAAGTTTCACAATAACTTATTAGGAAAAATACTTAATATTTACATTTGACAGTTAGTCATTAAAATGATCAGAGTATCACGAGGCAAACACCCGTAACACCCGTTGGGTTCAATTTAAAAGCAGATTTGACGACCAGACTCTCAAATGCATTTGGAAAAATAGAAGACATTAAGCTGTATCAGTGTGCAACTATACTGGACCCTAGGTTCAAAAAAGCCGCGTTTGCTAGTGCCCAGTCTGCAGCCAATGCTGAGGCTTATGTTGGTGAGTAATAACATAAAAAATCTACGCACCTTATGAGTAGCGAGCTCTTTAAGAAACAATTCGTTATATATTTTTTTTTCCAGCAAGTCTAGTCAAGAAGCACACAATTGAGAAGCTGGGTGCCACCGCTGCACAACAGGAGCAGGCCACTGTGACTCAGGGGGAAGACCCAGCTCGAACTAGGAGTGATCTCGATGACTTCTGGGGCAGCGTGGACGACGCGGCGCACGAGGCGGGCTGCAACGCTAGGGCAGCTGCTGCTAATGCTGCCGCAGACCTCGGCAACGCACTAGGCTACAGTGCTGAATTTAGGGCCTACATGAACGCTGCCCCTCTTGACAGAAAGTCAAACCCCAACCCTCTACAAGCATGGGAAGAAATTAAACATCTATACCCCAATGTGTATGAGGTAGCAATGAGATTTCTTCCCATTCTAAGCTCCTCAATTCCATGTGAGCGCCTTCTTTCTCATGCCGGTTTGATTGCAAGCCAGCTGAGAAATAGGCTGTCTGGAAAAAATCTCAGCACTCTCATTTTCTTAAGGTCTCTTCCTGAAACCATGTGGTTTTCTTGATTCTAGCGATGCCAAATAATTTACAGATATATTCCTTCCCTTTCCTATCCAAATACATAATTATATATTAATATTAAAACTTTTTTGCAAATTATGTAAATTTGATATAACTATGTCTCTTTGATACACACATGTGTTTTTCCTATGTATATGCTAGTGAAGTAAATAATTTACTCATGCGTTCCTTTCTTGTCTACATTTTAATATTAAAGCTTTCTTTCGAGTTAAGTAAATTTTATGTCACTTTATCTCACTGATCCATTGCATTTTCAAAGCGTTGGGAAATGGGATTTTCCCTGGGTCGCATTTTCAAATAATCAGCGGGAGGGAGGAGCCTAAATGAGCCAAAAGATAGCGCCACTTACTCAGAGTAGCAAAGAATCATGGTAGGGTAAGGTTAAAAGGCTTTTACGATTTAAAAAAAAAGAAATTCGTAGAAAACCGGTTTTTGGTTATAACCGGTTATTAACCCCGGCTTTTTAACCGTGACCGGTCAAAAGGTCGGTTAGTGACCGGTTTCCGAAAAACCGGTTATCAAATCGGTTTTTCCATCCCTAATATTAATTGTATGATAATAAAGATTATTAAAATTGATTATTGTTACCTTTTCCATAGTAAGTCTTTGGGACTTGTAAATGGTGCACCCATAATTTAGGCAAAGTGGAAATTGGGAAACAGTATACTTCTCACTGTTGTCATTTTGATGGGACAATTGGAGAGGTCCAATAGGAATTGTCTTCAGGTCTGGGTTCAGATAAGGCCCCTTGTATGAATCAAATTTACAAATTAAAACTGATGGGGGGTCTTCTTGTGGTGTTGCATCTGGGTGATAAATGATATCTACTATGTCCCCAACGGACCCATTGACTAAACCTCTTTCAACCCACAGGTTGGAACGCAATATTACTCTTGATCCTTTGGATAAGTACAGGGTACACTCCAGAGTGTCTTGATCACACATGGTAAAATTTTTCGATTTAGTGCTAATTTTTGCAGGAATTTTTGCAACAGGTTTTCTGGACTTTGTTATGGGGTCAATGTTTTCACTCAATATTTGATAATTGAAGTCATCTTTTTCTTTGTTTGTGGGGAAAAAGTGAGGGGCATCCTCAAATCTTTTTCGTTCAGCAGCATCTACTTCTGTTGTAAATCTGGTTTTTAAAATTTTATAATCATCAGGAGTGATGTTACCAGAGCTAATGTTATTGAGAATCTTCTGAAATTGTGGATCATTTTGTCTATGGATATTATCCAAGATGAACGCTGTATCAATGTTATCATATAATATCTTTCCTGCAATTGTTGCCATGGATTTTTGATTGGTGGAATAGAGAGGACAATCCATAACTGGGGGTAACTGATTGATATCTCCAAACATGTATAGAAATAGTCCTCCGAATTCTTCATTGGGTTGATCCTTTCCTTGTCTTAATCTCTGGTCTACCATATGCATCATTTCACAACCGACCATGCTGAACTCATCTATTATAATAAATTTCACGTTGGCCATACTTTTTTTGAATGCATGGAGTTGTTGGCCATTAAGATGTGCAAAATCTGTACCATTAGTTTTGATAAGTAGTTTGGAATGTATTGTTGAACCGTTTATGTTGATGGCACTAACACCTGTTGGTCCAAGCAACAGGAAAGATTGTGGGTCAAGATAATCGGACAACAGTTTTGTTATTTTTGCAATGACTAAACTTTTCCCATGCCTGAAAAGAAAGGTTTAATGTTAGCTAAAATTAAAGAAATTGTGTGTTTTATCAATTTATATAATTAAAATAATGTGATATACCTGCTTTCCCTTGAATAATTGCTGATTTAGGTATTGATCTATTGTGAGTTCTACTTATGTCACTCAATGATCTAATCTGAAGTTGTAGTAAATCTATAATATTTTGTTGTTCTTCATGAAAGGTTACGTGATCTGGATCTAATGAAGCAAATGATTGATTCTTGTATTCATTCTTCATTCTTGAAATGAAACTTAACAGGTCTGGGATTCCTCCGTATTTTTCATAGGAGTGGAAAGATTCATGCCAATTGTAACTTGTATCAATATCTCTGCTACCCAATGTTAATTGTTGTATGTTTCCTGAAGGACCCATGGCGGACACAGCCATCCATTCTTCAGCACTTAATCCATTATTGTTTTGTAGATCTTCAAATTCCTCTCTATTGGGTTGGATTCCATTGAAATTGGAGATGGTTGCAGAGTTATGTTCAATTATTTGTTTACATTCATCATATACCTCTTTCCATGTTGTCTTATTTCCCTTTAATTGATCTTGACTTTTCCACGGTACAAACAATTACACTTGTTGTTTGCAATATTTGTCAAGCGCTGTTGGGTCAATGCAATTTGGTGATAGCTTTGGATAAATTTGTAGGATTGCCTCTTTCGTACGTGGCCTTTCTGATGGCAACATGTAGCATTTTGCCACATTGTATAAGCACTTTGCATCAAGTGCCTCACATCTGCATTGATATTTTTCCATGAGGCTCAAAGCACTGTCATCATTTTTGAGAAGTCTCCAATCATTGTTATCATTAAAATTAATTGTAATAAAGTCACGTCCTCCACTGGAATACAATTTTAGACCCATTAATAAATGGCACGTTTCCTGTGCTGAAAAATCTCTTTCTGCACAGGCCTTGATGTAGAGTCTTTGCACTGCGTATTTTGTTGTTTTATTGTCACCAGATGCTTCACTAATAATTTTCATTAATTCTGCCAAATGATCTGATTTTATTTCAGATTTACTGATATACTTTGCAAGGTAGTTAATTAATGCTTTCTTGCTGATGACAGGGGCTATATCCATGTTAGCGCGCAATGTTTGTATCATGTATTGATTATACTTGTTAAGGCGTTCGTCGTTACGCTTGGGCAAGAACTCCACATTTTGTTGTTCATCAAAAGTCAGTTTTGCTTCTTCTTGGTAATCTTGTGGGAATTTAAATCTACATTTCATAGTTTTATCCTTTTTGCTTTGTCGAATGCAATATTGTTTGGAACATATGGTATGACGTTGCACTCTATTTAAAATTTCAGCCAAATCCTCATCAAGATTGTGAATATCAATTAATTTTTTTTGGCATGGATGGACAACACTGGGTGGTTGATCCAAATTGGGGTGAAAAGCTGTGACTAAGTCGCTGAAATATTCAACAATTTTTTGCAGTCCTTGTGCTGATTTGTGTTCCATACCAGTCACATCAGGTGCGTTCTCCATCCAAAGGACCCCGTGCATACGTGGGCTACCTCTAGGGGTGTGAGAAATATAACATTAATAAGATGTTTATGCAATTGAAAAAACATATTTTTAAAAAATGTGCATAATAAATATAATAATAGTAATGCAGTGGCTGCTTACCTGCGTTGATATCCTATCCTGAACCAGTAGTCTTTTATTTTGTATTTTTTGGTGAGCACCTGTAAGAGAAATGATGAAGGCAAATATTAATATGACTATATATATATATATATATGAGAAATGTGTTCTATTACATTGAAAATTAATATGAACTCACCTCTTCCATAAAGATTTCAACTCTTTTTAGGAAAAAAGTATCAACTATCATAAGGTTATTCTTCACTAATTGTCTTTTTCTATATGTACTCATCGATTCAAAATCCTCATCTGGTGCAAGTTGATTAAAAAGTTCAGGCCAATGTAGGTCTGCCGCACTAAAAGTACAAAACAATGTAGGAAGCCCAATTTGCTCAACCATGTTGAGCAGTTCTTTCCCTCTTGCAAACCAATAGGCTTTACTGCCAGAAATACTTGAATTCCTGTACATTATTTTCCTTATTAGTGATGGATTTCTTGCCAATTCTTCCTTGAGCTCAGTTAAAGTCATTCTTTCTAAGTCTGGTTGAGTTTTTATAAAAAGACTTCCATTTTTCAATGCAGACCAACGCATGTAGCTATTAAGAGCAAAGTACCGAAATGTATTGTGTTGTGCAAACCTATCATCTTCATACCTCATGAGGTGTTTGAAGTAATTAAGAGCACTTCCCATGTTGTTTTTGTTAGTCTTGAAATTACCATTTCCTTTGGGAAATAAACATGGGAAAGCTTGCACAATATAAGTATCGTCATTAAATTCATTAATCGGTTGACTACTTATGGTGGGCGACGATAACATAGATATTACTTGGTCTGATCCAGTGGCTTTACTCATGGCTGGACTTCCAGATTCATATATGTCTTCAACAATTTCATTTGATGGACCATTTGGATTATCATCATTTGATAAGTATACACACTCGGTTCTTCAATTTCTTCATTAACATCAAATCCGTTTAGTAACTCAAATACATTATCATCTTCTGGCAATGCATTTACATTATCTTCAGAAATTTGCACATCAAAATAATATTTGTTGTTGTTTTTTAACCATAGTAATGCATTTTTTACTTTTTCGGCTCTGACTTGGAAATCGACAGGTTTCAGATTTTTGGAAGCTCTTATCGTTAGTACACATGATAGATCGCTGATTTTATGTGGAAGTTTTTTGGCAAACTCCTTTACATCTTGGGGGAAGTTGATGACATTTCCTTGATACCCTAACTGATGGCCCTTCAACTTGATCACTGATACAACTGGGTGAATCTTTGAAATGAGTTGTTCTTCGATGTAAGTCAAATTTTGTAACGGTTCTGGTATGTCATCAATGACCAGTTGATGGAATTTGTCACATATTGGTTTAGTATATGGACATTTTTGATTGGAAGGTTTTTTTTAAAAAAAATTGCATTGCATTTTTCACATACTTTCCATTCTAGAGCAGACATATCATCATAAAATTTTTGTTGAAACAAGTCTAAATTTGTATTCCATGTATTATTTGGGTCATCAGGTAATGGAACATTGTCCATATGTCCATTAGTGCTGCAAAAAAGATATTGTCAGTTAATAATGCGTATGCATGATGCCAATATTTTTAGAAACAAAACTATTTACCTGCATTCACATGACATATATCATGTACAGGATAACAATGCATTTCATCATCAGTTAATGGCGTTGTTGAAAACAAAGATGGTATAGCATTGGGTCTCAATCTTTTTTATATTTATTAAAACATTGATCAATTTCAAAATGTTTTGAGCAAAGAAAGCGTTTATGGAGCTTTGATGATGGCCTGTTCAGTAAAGGTGCCCCCACAATGAAGCGAGTCGCTGCGACCCGGTCGCTGCGACTCGAGTCGCAGCGACTCGCTTCATTGTGGGGGCACCTTAAGGCAAGGTTGCCTGAATTTTGTATCCATATCCTCAACCTTTGTGACCAAATCAAAATGTATTAATTATTGATTCCTGACATTTAAATTAATCATGGATGAAATTTGTTTAGCTTACTGAATTAATGCTTCATTGTCAACAACACTATTTTTAATGATTGCTGGAAAAGTAAAATAAGAATCTTGCGTGTTGAAACAATCTTTAGCCGAGCATTTCTTTTTCTGGTTGAGGCTATTTGGCTTTTCATAGTGTTGGTTCTGATTGCAAAAATCTTTAGCCTGGATTTGATCAATATCCATAATATTATGGTTGTCATGCTGTATTACAGCATGTTCTTGTGCAAGATTTTGTTTAAAATCCTCATCCTAGATGTTATTGACATCCATAACATTACAGTTTTCAAGCTGCATTTCAATATTTTCTTGTTCAAACTTTTGGTCTGCATAATATATTTTTTCAACAGCAAATAAAATTTCCTGTTGCTATGGTTAAAAAACAGATAAAAATCAAAATAAATGCATGCATTATATTACGATGGTCATAGTGAAAGAAATTGAAAAAGCAGAGCTTTACCTGATTGTTTTCTATAACAATACTATTTTGCACATTCATTACATCACTACTAGTTCCCACATTTATCTCAATGCATGAAGAATAGTCATAATGTTTTTCTTTGTCATGAGAGTTCACATTGTCTTCCCATGAAGAACCTACATTTACTTCCATAATGGAAGAGTATTCTACGTCAGATATATTACCATGGTCTTCCCATGATGAACCAACATGTACTTCAACAACTGAGGAGTACTCAAACGCAGATATATTTCCACCTTCAGCGCATGAATCTTCAATATTCAAGCACCGACTGTCTTCATTTATAGAAGTGATAGCAGCTCCACTTTCCACAACATACAATTTTTCAAACGTGTCTGAAATACATCTGTCCAAGTGTTCATTCTCTTTGAAAGGATTAGTCGGAAAAGCTCCTTTTTTCAATTTTCTCAATCCTTTGACTTCCTTAGCAAAATGATCACTGCTGACTCCTGTTGGGGAATCGGTACGTGCACTTGACACTGGTGTGATCTCTCATCATTTTCCTGACGACGTGTACACACTGTGCCTTGTCGCACCAGTGCCAAACCTTGAGCGAATTCCCCTCTCCTGTCATCGAGAAAGAAGAGACAAAATGAAGATGAATTTAAACCCACCAGCTATAGGTTAGGTTAGTGTTGGTTGCAATCATTTTTCCATGACTGGTAACTGTTTTCATTAGCTATGAAGTTCAACCATTTGGATAGTAAATCAGGATCCCGAGGCAATCTTATTATATTATTAAGAAAGAAAATAAACATTATTATGTATGAAGAACATAACCTTGTAATATTTATAGATTACTGTTGCTTACCCATGAAAGCGCAAATGATCATTTGGAGCAACGTTCTTATTTTTACATGAGTTTATGACACAATTTCTTTTTCGAGATGCCATTATGATAATAGGTATTGATGTTGAGATTTAAAATGATACGTCTTGCCATGTTTTTGCGCATTGTTGCTCTCAGCTGTCGCAGCTGATCGCCCTGATCGCAATCCCACCTCTCGCGGTTTAAACATCAGAGACAAACAAACATTTGAGCAACATGTAATAAAAACCATACAACTTGCTCAGCTCAAAAATGTTGTTTTCAAAATTGTAAAATATCATAACTACTTATTTACTAAAGTTTTATCAATATTTCTTTTATTTTAAAGCTAATTTTAAGTAAAACCTTCTGTAATATTACACTTTTATTGTTGCTGTATTTGGGGATGGCAATGTTGGCGAAACCGGGGTGGACCGAGATCACGGCTCGGGTTCTCTCACCCACCGTCGCGCAATCGCTCGGCCTCGCCTAAAAATTTCTTTTCTTTATTTCTTCTTCGCTTTTCTTTATCCGAGGCTCAGCCAATAAGAAAGAAAGATAGAAAATAGGAACGGACCGTTACAACTAGCACCTTTGCAGAGGTGCTAAAGAAATTTTGAGTTTAGTGCCTTTTAAAAGGCACTAAACAGGCCTGAAGGTACTAAAAATTAGTGCCTTTAGCATTTTTCGTGCCTTTGTAGAGGCACTAATCATTTAGCACCTTTTAGAGGTGCGGGTTAGCAGGGAGGGTTAGCACCTTTGTTTTTCCGGTGAGAGTGAGTGAGAGAGCAAGAGAGCGAGAGAGAGCGAGGGGGGGAGGGGGTGCCCTTGGAGGTGCCCTCACGGGTCGCTCCTAGTCGTGTGGACAGTGTCCTGCGGCTCCGACCCCGCCCGGCCCCGACACAGAGGAAGCAGCCGTGTGAAGGAAGGGGAATCCGTTTGGGTCGGCGACAAGCCGATGTGGACTGGACTGGAGGTCGAGTTCCGCCAACGACAGCCCCGTGCGCCGCCCGGCCCGAGCGTTCAACCCTCCGCGCCTCAGCCCCGCGCCCCGCCCCGCACCACCCCGCCCCGCCCCAGCCAGGCGCTCCTCCGGAATGGGGTGCCGCCCCACCCCCCCGCGCCCTCCACCCCGCCCCGCGCCACGCATCGCATGGCCTGCGGAGGCCCGCCTGCCTTTGGGGCACGCCGCTGGGAATACCGCACGTGTTACAAACAAATCGCTCGCCTGTGCTCACTGCTCTCCATCTCCCTCTCTTACATACTAAACACTCCCAAGCTCGCCAAGCTCCTCCATGTCCATATCCTAGCGCAGTTGAGGGGAGGATCACTCATACAAACTGTGTTCTGTGATTTTTCTGACTTGATTTTTTAAGGAAAATTCCTGTCACTCTTTGATAAATTTTCATCTTTTCCCCCTATTTCTGACTTTTGTCATTATTTTTTTCAGATATTTTTTTTAAATCTCATCTCGATTTTTTGGGGGATTTTTTCAGTATCTTTCTTCTTAATTTTTTACTTTTTGTTTTTTAAAATAACTTTTTTGGAAGGGCATACACCTAATTTTCGAAGTGCCCGTCGGAGTTATGGGCCTGCCAGCCGCTGCCAGCCCATTGCAGAGCTGTGCCATTTCTGCATCTCATGACTAAAAACTAGCCAAGAGACAGGCCGTTTCACAGACTGAATATTTTGAAAGTTGTACAGCACTTGTTGAGCTTTTCAATCGTGAATTAATTTTTCGAATCTAAGGAATTATTGCAAAGCTTTCCATTTATTCTTTGCAACGTTCGTTCGAAAGGCTTCAAGAGGGCATTTACTGCATCTATTGCAAAATACGAACCAAAAAACTACATTGTTCTTTGGATATATTATTCCCCATACCACATGCAAGCATCCACCCGGGCCAATCCCCTCACGTTCTGCGCCAAAAAGTTTGCCCTTTTTTCCACCCCCTCCCCTCCCCTTTCCCCTTGGTCCTCTTCTCTGCCGGGAGAAAAAAATTCGTGATGAGGAAAAGCTTCGGCTCGCACCAGGTGCATTCACGCTGGAGTGCACTTCAAAAGCCGAGGGGCTGGGCTGGGCCGGGCAGGCCGCCACGCTGCGCTACTACGCCACGCCACTCCGTTCCCCAACTCTGATCAATCATTATATTTGGCCGATCGGTCCGGGCCGGGCTGAGCGGCGCTCCTGCAGCAATGAGTGCAGCAGCGGGCCGCGCGCCGCGCGACACGCCGCAGCCCCAGCGCCCCTGCCGCCTTATAGTATTCCCCTTATATACTCCTTTTTAAAAGGGAGAAAAAGGGCGGGCGGGGAGCCTTGTATTGGAAAGCGATCGAAGCCGTTAACCTAAGAAGTAAGTGAGTTAAGTGTCTGGGCTAAGGGCTTGCCGCCGCCTTACCCCCCGCGGCCTGCGCGCGGCGGGGACCTCGAGGCCAGTAAGCCCAACGAGCGCTGCGTAAACAGGGATTATCGAAATAAATGCGGCCTAATGCGTTCCGCATGGTAATGCGGTCGGTTCGGGCTCTGAAGGCATTAGCCACCGCATGGCCTCGGCTCGGCTCGGCATGCCCACTTATACCTTGCCCCGCCCTGCCCCGGCCCCGGCGCGCCTCTGCTTCTTATTCCTGTAAGAAAGGACGAGCGCGGCGTCCTCCAGGGGCGCATGTGCCAGGCGTTATGGCGCGCTTTATACTCGTTATAGTTATGGTGGACACGTCGCGTGCGCTACTTGACCCTCATGTGTTTCCGGGAATGGCTTCTGCTCACCCTTCCTAGCTTGATCAAGCTAGGTATAATTATTATAATTTTTTTTTTGCTGATTTTATAAATTATATTTTGCTATTTGCGTGGCAAAACCCATACATACTGCTTTATCTTTCGAGACAATTTTAACATGCAGTTCAGTGTTCACAGTACGACGTTGTTGAATTTCTCTGTTTTCACTTTTTGTTTTTATCACAGCGAAGCCCCCATCTCCTTCCTTCCGCTTCCATCTGAAACTCGGTTTCGGATGGCCTGGCGGAGGCCCTGCGGAGGCCTGGCGGAGGCCTGGCGGAGGCCCTGCGGAGGCCTGGCGGAGGCCTGGCGGAGGCCCTGCGGAGGCCTGGCGGAGGCCCTGCGGAGGCCTGGCGGAGGCCTGGCGGAGGCCCTGCGGAGGCCTGGCGGAGGCCTGGCGGAGGCCCTGCGGAGGCCTGGCGGAGGCCTGGCGGAGGCCCTGCGGAGGCCTGGCGGAGGCCTGGCGGAGGCCCTGCGGAGGCCTGGCGGAGGCCTGGCGGAGGCCCTGCGGAGGCCTGGCGGAGGCCCTGCGGAGGCCTGGCGGAGGCCTGGCGGAGGCCCTGCGGAGGCCTGGCGGAGGCCTGGTGGAGCGGCTGCAATCTGCTCGCAGAGAGTTGACTGGAAGGGGTCGGCTTTGTTTTCCAAGGTAAGAGGATCAGGCGAGACTTATGTGAGGCAGGCGAGGTGAGACGGAGATAAGACTGGCCCGGGCCGCCCAGCGCAGCGCACCGGGACAATCTGCGACTTAGCTTAACAAGTGGGTTTTTTTAAGATTCCGCTCCGCGACTTGGCGCGCGCCACCACTCCTAATTCGCGACAATCTGCCTTATTTCTTTTAAACCTTCTTCTGCTACTGCTGATGCTACTGGCCGAAAGCTGTATAATTGCACCGTTGTGAGAGGGTCTTCCTGCGGCTCTTGTGTTTCCCGACTACACCGCAAACCGAAGTGTGCGAATATCACACACTTGTAGGTGTGAGATTATTTGATCGCGCTCTTGGAAAGATAGATGTGTAAATTTTCCTGACAAATTCACACTTTTGAGTGCTCTGTTAAAACATTGCGAAGAAAGGCGTTTATAAGCGTTCGCAAGCTGCGAAGAGTTTGGCTGCTTTATATGTTACAAAAGTAATTCATTCGCAGCGTACAAATTTCTTCGTCAGGCCGTGCTTGTGGAGAAAATGCTTTGTCTTGCGAGGCATAACGAAGCAGCCAAATGCTTCGCAACGTGTCGAAGAATTTACTTCGTAAGAATTTTACAGTGTGATCAAGTGTGCAAAAGAATATTCTCACACTTGGGTTTGAAGTGAAGATACTGAGACAGTAGTCGTTTCACTTCTATCCATCGCCGTTTTAGTCTCCCTGCAGGATGCAGGATGCTCACCCGGGTCCTCGATGGACTCGTAGGGAGTCTCCTCCCCTCGCTCTCTGACCTGCTCTCCGCCGTGTGGCGGGCGCTAAAAGCTTTCTTGCCCTGAGCTAACAACGGCCGGACCACTTGTCACCGAAATGACTTATTCATAAGCAGCTTTGAATATTCATTACGTGGACCGCTGTTGTAAACCAGGACCCGCGCGCGCCTGCGTTTCAGATGCTTTTTTTTTCCCTTTCTTTTTCTGTACAAATTTCTTCATCTTCCTCGGCGGGCCGCGACGGCGTGCCTGCTGCAGGGCAGAGCAAATTCTCATGATGGAGTCCGTTTTTTGATGGACAGAAGTGCCGGCGGGGTTGGGCCTTCCGTTTACCCAGGCCTCGTGGCCGGGCCGGGGCGGGGCGGGGCGGGGCGGTGCGGGGCGCAGCAGATCGGATATTGTTTATGGAAGGGAGTTGTTATTCCCACGGTCGGCCCGGGCCCGGACCGCTCCGTTGGATGGGGGCCGCATTTCGCTTTGCGGGCGGCTTTCGCCGTCAAAAGATTAATAAATCGAAATGCACCCGTGATAAAAAAGGATTTGTGCACAACGCGTGCGCGGCCTGTGCGCCGCTTGTGCAAATCGCGTGCAAGACGCGTGCGCAGAGTGTGCGAAACACGTGCGCCGCGAGTGCGAAACGCGTGCACATCGCGTGCGAAACGAGTGCACAAGACGTGCGCGACGCGTGCGCAAGGTTTCTGTGCGCAAAGCTGGTGTGCACCGCCGAGACACGCTGTAGCTGTGCACGGCGACCACGCTCCATGTGCAGATCGAGTGCAATGCGCACGGGACCTGTGCACAGAGTGCGCGTATGCCGTGCGCACCCGGCGCGAAAGGTCGGGAAACCTGTGCTTACCCCGTGCAACACGCGTGCAAAACCGAGCGAATCTCTGCTCTGAGTGTGCTATGCGCGTGCTCCATATTGTGTCGCGCGTGCAAAGGTGTGCACGCCTCTTCTCACTCGAGTCGTCCCCTGATGACCACCTGAACAGAACACGATTTCCCGGTCTCGGGGCTGTGGGAAATCTAGCGCCGAAAACCGTTTTTCTCTGCGGCGTCGGGTTCCCGAGATACGAGGACGTACCACGACGTACCGGGAGCACCGCGCCAAGGATACGTTCACATTTTGGAGGCCAAAGTGACCCTGGCGCCTTTCTCATTGGGTGTCCGGGACTTCTGACTTCAGAATTAGGTTCCATGGGCTGTGACGCTTCTGTAGACACCTTGAACACCCCACTGCCACCCGGCATTGGGGTTTGACGGCGTCCTAAAACTGTGCATTCCTGTATATATGTTGTGTTCGACAGGATCAGACTGTTAAGGACGCCGTCAAACCCCAATGCCGGGTGGCAGTGGGGTGTTCAAGGTGTCTACAGAAGCGTCACAGCCTATGGAACCTAATTCTGAAGTCAGAAGTCCCGGACACCCAACGAGAAAAGCGGCAGGGTCACTTTGGCCTCCAAAATGTGAACGTATCCTTGGCGCGGTGCTCCCGGTACGTCGTGGTACGTCCTCGTATCTCGGGAACCCGACGCCGCAGAGAAAAACGGTTTTCGGCGCTAGATTTCCCACAGCCCCGAGACCGGGAAATCGTGTTCTGTTCAGGTGGTCATCAGGGGACGACTCGAGTGAGAAGAGGCGTGCACACCTTTGCACGCGCGACACAATATGGAGCACGCGCATAGCACACTCAGAGCAGAGATTCGCTCGGTTTTGCACGCGTGTTGCACGGGGTAAGCACAGGTTTCCCGACCTTTCGCGCCGGGTGCGCACGGCATACGCGCACTCTGTGCACAGGTCCCGTGCGCATTGCACTCGATCTGCACATGGAGCGTGGTCGCCGTGCACAGCTACAGCGTGTCTCGGCTGTGCACACCAGCTTTGCGCACAGAAACCTTGCGCACGCGTCGCGCACGTCTTGTGCACTCGTTTCGCACGCGATGTGCACGCGTTTCGCACTCGCGGCGCACGTGTTTCGCACACTCTGCGCACGCGTCTTGCACGCGATTTGCACAAGCGGCGCACAGGCCGCGCACGCGTTGTGCACAAATCCTTTTTTATCACGGGCAGCAGCTCAGAACCGCCCCCCCCCCACTCATCCATCCCTCTCTTCAATTTTAACATAAAATATATCTTCCTTCTAGTTCCTTCTCTCTCTCCCTTCCCTCGGCCAACCACAAAGCCCTTTCTGCTAGAGTGGCGGGAGAATTGTTTTTCTTGTCGGCGGTGCGGCCAGGTTTAAATCTCCCGCCTTATAGCGCGGCATAAAAGTAACAGACCTCGAGCCGGGCCGGGTCGGGCCGGCCAGCTGACCAGGTCAAGGTCAGGCTGTGGCCAGACGCCCAACACCGAGGCCATGCGATTGATTATTTTCCTTATCGAGGTTTCCTTTAAGCGTCGTAAACTCGGCAGTTCTGCTGCAGTCGCCTGGAGCGCATTACCAGAGACACACGCACGCTACGCACTAACTCTCTCATACGACCGCACGCACACGCACACTCACACTCACTCTCTCTCACACACACACACACACACACACACGCACGCACGCACACGCACGCACACGCACACACGCGCGCGTGCCCGCACAAAGGCCTGCACAGTGCGGCCGGGATCGGTGGCAAAGCGTCACCGGGATACGCGAGAGACGGCGTTTTACAGCCGGCGCATAAAATTTATCTAAAATCTGATAGGGGCGGTCGCGGGGGCCTCGCGAGCTAAGTCTCGTGGGGCTGCAGTAGAGGAGAGCGAGCAGACGAGAAAGAGAGAGGGAGAGAGAGAGAGTTGAGGAGGAGAAGAGAATGGTGGAGGGTAGCGGTGGGTGGAGTGGAGAGGGTAGGAGGGTAGTTGCGTTGCTTTACGATCCTGGCCCGTTTCATGCGCCTTCTGACTTGCGGTGGCCGAGGCCAGGGCTGCGCTGCGGGGCCCAGCGCAGCCCAGCTCCTGCCGCGCGGCAAACCTCCTCCTCCCTCCTCCCATCCCCCCACCCTCACCCCGACCTCCCTACAGCCTTTCCCTTCCATTACTACTTTTTGTTACTTTTATCAGTGTTTCCCGTTTATTGCTGTATTGCTGCCACTCTCCCTCTACCCTGACCCCCCCCCGCTGCCGCACTGCCCCGCCGCGCGCCGCGCCCGTCCCTTATTATGAAAGTTCACCAAGTAATCACCATTATTATTTATCATCAGCCGACCGGAATAAGGAAAGTGCAGCCGGATTAAGTTCCCCTGCATTTACGATCAGGCGCAAGGTCTTAATTCATACCGGGCGCCCCCGCGGGGTGCAGCGTGCACTCGGGCCGCGGCAGCCGCCGCCAAGCCCTGCTACGCCCCACCACGCCCCGCCACGCCCCGCCATGCCTCGCCACGCCCCGCCACGCCCCGTGGTGGTTTATTAAATTCTACCCCGCCGCAGCGCCGCCTGTCGTAAGGGCAGAGACCTGTCCAAACAATGGTTCGTTTAGCCGTGGCGCGACCTGCGGAGCGAGAGAGGTGAGGGGTTGGGGGAGGGGGGAGAGAGTCAGAGAGAGAGAGAGAGAGAGAGAGAGAGAGAGAGAGAGAGAGGGATGGAGAATAAGAAGGATACTCCCAGGAAGTCTGCGCCACTAATATAATATGCTGGTCGCAGAGTTGGCCGGTAGGAGATGCAACATCTAAATTGGGTTTTAACACTTCCGCGCCTAACGCCATCCGGCGGCACAGGCTACAATTTTGTGAGGTGTCTGGGCCACAGTAAGAGAAGTAAGGCCTCGCGGCTTTAACTCTGCCTGCAGTAAAATTAAAATTCTGGGGGCTGCTTTTCCATTACTTGTCGAGCTGCTGCTGCTGCTGCAGCCCGCCCGCAGGTCCCCCAGCTCTGCGCTGGTAGACGCGGAGCGCCTCGCAGATAGGCATCACTGGACCACCAGCGCAGAGCTGCTCTCGCATTGCCTACCCCCCAGGCGCACTGACCGGCTTTGAGCGGAGAGTCCGTATCGGACGCACCCGCGCGCGCCATTTTCCCTCGCTAATCAACCTCGACGGCGTAAATCACGGCCTCCCCCGCCTCCTCCCGGCCGGCCCCCGGGCCGGACCAGGCGCCTCCGCGCGCCGTCGTCATTCAGTTGAAGTAATCTGGACCAAACTTGAGAATCACTGGGCAGGGACGGGGAGGGGGAGGCCGGCAGGCGGGCGATAAAGAAACGCTGCACTCGGCGACGCCTGCTCGAGTTTCTTATCAGCCGTCGGAGTAGAACAGCGGCGAGGCTCATACATGTAAAAATTTCTCGCTGAGGCTGTACAATTTTATTTTTCGCGCCTTCGCCTAAAATCACACTGTTAAAAAAAAAAATTATTCGTAAAGATTTACGACAGCGAATTCTCATTCGTCGCGGAAAACTAATTCGACACATGGTGTAAAAAAATATTGTGACAATACAACTGGATGTTGTAACTTTACGACATTCACCATGGAAAATTTTTCCCAAAGCGTAAAGAATATTTTTCGCAGTGCAGAGATTTTATCTGGACAGGAAGGAGTCTGTAACTCGCCACTCGTCCCCCGATCAGCCGCTCCCTACTCCTGCCCGGCTCATGCCGCGACACTGTGGGTCCCCGCCCTGTCGGACCCTTCAAGCCCTGCCGCTGCACAACATGGTGGCGGATGGTAATCCTCGGGAAGCGATCATTATTTCAGGAGCCTCATCTGCGGTGCGGCCGGAGCTCCACTTGTGCGTCCCGGCCACGGCCGCTCCTCAGGATCCGGCCCCCGGCGCGGGGCGGGGCGACGCGCCGCGCGGGCCAATCTGTCCCAAGAGCTTTGGGCAGACCGCATCCCAGCCCAGCCCCGACCCTCGCGCGAACATAACGCGCTAATCCTACATGGCTATCACGCCACCGCTGCATATACACCCACGTGAAAGCGAATATGTTGTCCATGAGCGTGTGTGTGTATGTGTGTGCGCGTGCGTGCGTGCGCGCGCAGCAGAGAGAGATATCAAAAAATACAGTCTGTGCTTCTTTTTTTTATATTTTATTTTACTTTTTTTTCATTCGCAGAGGGACACTTTTTTGCTTCAGTTGTTTTTAACTCACTGTCCCTGCACACCTGCCGCTACGGCCGCTGCTGGCTGGAGCCGGCTGGAGCCGCCAGGTGGCGCAGTAGTCGTGCATTGTAATGGCGTCCTCCGGTGGGGCTGCAAACTTGTTGCATTTGATTATCCTGCGAGTGACAGGAGCGGGCTGGGGCCAACTCCGTCGAACTTACAGCGGGGTGTCGGTGGGCTATGTCTCGTCCTCCCCTTCCCGCCCCGCCCTGCCCAGCCTCTCACCCGCCCGAGGGCTCTGCGCGCCTATAAGCCCCCGGGGGTGACCTCCCCGCCCCGCCCCTGCCTGTCTCACATGAACCCGAAGGCTGCTAGGGTCCTAGGGGCAGGGGGGGGGGTGAGGCAAGGGTTGGAACTGCAAATAAGCTAGACAAAATCCACGTCTTAGAAAATTGAATAATTGTGTTTAAAGTAAGGAGTTTTTTTTGGAACGGTAATTACGGACCAAAATACAAGGAAATCGTTTAAAAATAAAAATTAGAGGTGGACCTGGTATTTCAGGCGAGTGTGTGTTTGTCTACTGTATGGCTCTACCTAGCAGGGCGCCATAGCCGGCCATAGCTCTAGGTTGGCAAAGCCGCTGGCATCTGCATTTTCTCTGAAACACCTGATATTATTCTGTAGATCGCCTCCGGTATATTCTCCAGTTTATTCACTAGTATATTCTCTAGTATATCTCAAGAATGTCTCCAGTTATTTTATACTGCAAAGACATTCCGGCTGTAAAATTTGCTGTTGTCATAGCCCTCATCTCTTAGGAGTAGTTTTGGCTCTTTGTCTTGCTTGATGTCTTCTTCGCGGTGGTTCAGCGTATGGTGCTGCAGGCTTCAAGAGCGCCCCCGTCAATCTCGCCAAGTTTGTCCGGCCCGAACTCAAGCCAGCCACAGACTTAATAATCCCGCATTCTGCACTTATTGATTAGCTCTCCGTCGAAGTCCCGGGGGCAGCGGGCAGCGGTCGGGTCGGGGCACGCCGCGCCCCACCCTGCCGTACCGGGACCCGCCCCCGCCCCCCGCCGCCGCCCTTGTGGCCCCGGCCGCCCCGGCCCCGGCCTGCTTCGGGCTTGGCTGGCTCAGCTCTCTGCATCGCACAAGAAATGGGATGACCAGCTAAGGGGATTTCCCTCGGGGAGGTGGTCGATAGGCCGAGCTTGAGATCCTCGATGGCTCGGCGGAGTGTGCCCTCGGGGAGGCGCGCGACGGAGCGGGGAGGGGCGAGCTGAGGCCAGCGCTGGGCGGGCCGGACCCAGAGACCCGGACCCCCGCCGACCCCCGCCCCGCGAGCGAGGTTTATTGCTCCAACTAATCCCTATAACAAGTCATGGACTCGCCCCGACGCACGCCGCACCAGCCAAGTTTGGCTATATTAATTGTTTCTTCCGCACCACTCCGGTCGTGCCGCCGCCCTGCCCCACCCAGCCCACCCCCACTCCCACCGCAACCCGCCTCGTGACTCTCAAGGATTATCTGTAATGTGAGGCACCTGAGGGGAGCGCGAGCAATTAGCCGACGGGTCAAGTGCAGCGGGATCCAGCGCGATATATGTATAGTTGTGTGCGATGGGAAAATGTACATCAATATATATTGGAAACGCCGATAAAAATCAGAAGAGAGTGCGAGTAAAACGAATTTCAGATTACAGATTTTGTGAATTTTTGTGAATTTTTCTGAGTTTTAGTTGAATTTTCCTAAAGTCTTCTCAATTGTCCTGTTTTGAATTTCGAGGTGTACAAAAATTTCAGAGTTCTTTCCCCCTCGGAGTAAAGTTCCATGTTGTAGTATCGACGAAAATCCCAGCGTCACACACCGTAACGAATTTTACCTAGCTACAATACTGTCTCCGACGAGTTAAGGTGGGACACAACACAACGGTGGCTTAGCCCGTCTTCCATGAGCCCTTCACCCGTTTATATACCCCTTCGCTCCCCCCTAGAGTCGCTGTGACAACGCGGCGCGCAGGCATTGTTATTTTCAGCGTGTGTTTACAAACACATCTCTGCCCGCTCTTCCCCCAACAACATGTCGCGCGGCCCAACTCTAAACCACAGCAGGGCATGAGGCAGTGAAATAGCGGAGCCGGGCCGGGCCGAGGCCGGGCCGAGGCCGGGCCACGGTGTAGGGAGATATCTCTCCACAACGTAGGCCGGGCGCTGCGCCAACATGGAGATTTGCTGCACTTCGAGAGGAAACATGATTTATACTGTTCTCTTCTTTCCTCATCCATCTGAGGTACGGTATTCTGTTTTCATTCTTGTGGCGGCGGAGTATATGGTGGGCGCGTCCAGTCGAGGATGAGGGTGCGAGGGAACATGGCAAGGGGTTGGTGACTATGGACGGCTCCTTGTACAGGCCTGAACCTACTCCGGGTGCACCGGATGTTTCTTTGAATGTGTAACAGTGTTGCGGGATAGCATACTCGTCAAGGCTTCAGGGGCCATGGCGCCTTACGGCGGCGAATGGGGTAGGTAAACCCAAAGGGTCGTCAACTCCGCTTGACCGTGTACGGAGGAATATGGAATATTACAGGTATTATTGGTAATATTACACCAATTTTACAGTACTGACGTCTTAATCCTGGGAAAGTGGGTAATATCAACGTAATATTACCTGTAATATGGGTAATATCAATGGATATATCGAATTCCAGGGGACGGGAGGAAAAATTCGATATAAGCGGGAATTCGATAAATGCGGGAATGCATTAAATTAGGCTCTACGGGCGAAAATAAGCGTTATTTCTTCAAAACTGGCGGTTTTACCACTTCAAATAGTAATCCAATGGTTCTATGTAAATTATAACACCTCGCAAAGTTCAAGTTTGAGAGAAAATAACATTTCTAATACAGTTAAAACAATATTTGTGCCAAATGTCATTCTCACACAAGGTTTTCGTGCCTCCCGTCGCAGAAGCTACGCATTTCACCAGACACTCACTCGTGCGTACAGTCATACCAACACTTCGTACTTTCAGTTAAATTGCTAATAAATCACGTCTAATCGTTTAAATACATAATTTAAGTAAAGGATTTGGTTTTACAATGAGTGACCACCTTAAATGCTGAGAGTTAAATATAACCGTTCTAGTTAAACATTCTTTTGCGGGTGTTTCGTGTGCCGTTGGCAAAACTGTCGTTGCAGCTTCGGACAGGAGCGAACTTGTTCGTGAGTGTTGGTCTGGTGTTAGCTCGTTCTTCGTGTCGCGGGAGGAAAAGTGACGATTTGAATAGTGAAAGTGTGTGTGTTTTGGGGCATCAACAGCATGGCAGAAAGGGAAAAATATAGAAGAAAGAGAAAAACTCTAGATCTAAAAGATAAATTGAAACTTTTGGGTTATGTTGACGCGAATCCTACGAAGAAACGGATTGAAATTGCGGACCACTTTGGAATTCCAGCATCCACATGAAGCACCATTCTCAAAAATAGAAAAGACATTGAAGAGAAGACCAGTCAAGGAAGTCTGAAGAGGAAGAGGGTGAAAGCTGCAAAATTTGAAGATGTGGAGGAAATTTTGGCCGAATGGTTTCACGAGATGAGATCTCAGCATGTGCCCGTAGATGGGCTGATCCTCCGTGCGAAAGCAAAGGAAATAGCAGGAAAAAATGGATACGGTGAGGATTTCACAGCCTCCAACGGTTGGATAACAAGGTTCCAGAAGAGAAATGAGATTAAGTACAGGAAGATCAGCGGCGAGTCTGAGGCTGTGGACGTCGTCACGGTCGACGCATGGAAAAACGACATCTTGCCAGGGGTCGTGCGCGGATACCACTCTAAGGATGTATTCAACTGTGACGAGCTTGGCCTCTTCTACATCCTTCTGCCAGAAAAGTCAATGACACATAGAAGTGAAACATGTCACGGCGGTAAGCACAGCAAGGAACGCGTGACAATCCTGCTTGCCTGCAATCAAGATGGGTCTGAGAAGCTGAAACCCTACATGATAGGGAAATCCCAAAATCCCAGGTGCTTTAAAAATGTTAGGCACTTCCCATGTGAGTAAAGCCATAACAAGAAAGCTTGGATGACTGCTGAGAAATTTAAGAACTGGCTGAAAGTCTTGGATGGGAAAATGCGCACCCAGGGAAGGCGCATCCTGCTCCTCGCCGACAATTGCCCCGCACATCCAAAAGACCTGGAATTTCTAACCAACATCAAGGCGGAGTATCTACCTCCCAACACTACATCACACACTCAACCCCTGGATATGGGCATTATCAAGGTTCTCAAGCAGCGCTACAGGCAGAAGCTGGTGCGGCGCCTGATCACTCTCCTCTCCAGAGCAGACAGCTTGGACCCTAAGGAATGCAAGATTAATGTTTTTCAAGCCATGCACTACATTGCCGTGAGTATGCGCCGCTCGTTTTTCTTGTGCCTCTGAAATTAAAATTTTGGTAATGGTAATGTGAAATACTTTTTCATTTACAGGCAAGCTGGGATGACATTTCCAAGGAGACAATCCAAAACTGTTTCCGGAAGGCCGGCCTCCATGATAGCGCTGGAGAACAGCTTGGAGCCGCAGCATCAGCATCCCTTCATGATGTGGACGACGAGGATGACCCGGATGACCCTCCCATCGCCTTCGATGATTGCTTCGACGCCCCTCCTGGCGCCTACAGCGAGGTGACCGAGCGATGGGAGGAGGTGCAGCAGTTCTTTGACACCACATTCAGCTTTGAAGACTTCGTCAGTTCGGATGACTTCACCCCGGTGTGCGAGGTGCAGGACATTGATGGCATCATCGCCACTCTTGGGAGAGGTATTGAGGTAAAACTAAACTTTGGTTCAGAGGGGGAAAATACTATGCGAACTAAAAGATTATTAGTGTATGACATATGCAAAACTGATTACAGGGTGAGGAGGATGTCGACAGCGATTTGGAGAGCGGCAGTGATGGTGAAGAGGGAACTCCCTCGCCCGATCCTGTCACTAGGGTCAAATCCATGAGTGCCCTTGATACAGTCCGCCACTACCTCTACCAACTTAGCGGCCCGGAGGACGAGGTTCAAGCGATGCAAAAGCAGAAGATTCATCTCAACCTTTCACGCTGAGGGATATAAAGCAGGGTTTGCGCCTTAAAATGTCTTGTGGAAGAAGTGGCTATCAGACGTTACAAAAAGAAGTACCGGATATGAAATTACCAAGCATAAGAACTTTACAGCGTAAGACAGAACATATTAAATTTTTACCTGGATTACAAGAAGATATTTTTGAAGCTCTTAAAGTAAAGGTGCGCTTCTTGATGATGTGAGAGATAGGGACTGTGTAGCTTTTCTGGATGAAATGTCATCTAAGTCTCAGCTGGACTTTGATCTTGGTACTAGAGAATTTATAGGCCATGTGACATTACCAGGGGGCCAAGAGGATCTGTCTTCAAAAACAGAGGCGTATATATGTTTGGTGGTTTGAAAGCACGATGGAAGCAAACTGTTGGGTACCACTTCACATCCAACAAAGGGTATGCCAAAGAAAAAAAAAGAAGTTGTATTTGAAATGATCAGAAGAGGACATGAAGCAGGACTGAACGTTGTTGCTCTAGCATGTGACATGGGTAACCGGTCTATGTTATATGAAATGGGATTTGGAACCCAAAAAGACAACATTCGCTTCAGTATTCCTCATCCAGCAGATCCATCTAAGAAGCCTTATGTAGTTCCAGATTGCGTTCATGTTTTTAAATCTCTTAAGGAAGGCTTCTGTACAAACAAAACTATAATTTTATCTGATGAAGTTGTAAATGAATTTAAGCTTCCGTCAAACAAAGTTCTTCTAAGTCACATTCAGTGGCTTGAAGAGTACCAAAGAGGCCAAGATCTTAAGTTTGTACCAAAGTTAACATTTAAAGATATTCAGACAAGCCACTTCAGTAAAATGAAATTTAAATCAGCACACACTTTGCTTTCTCACCAAACAGCTTCAAGTTTACATTACTTGGCTAGCAAAAATATTGCTCCAGAAGAATTTGAAACCACTGGATGGTTCATTAAAATAATGAATCGTTGGAGAGAAATTGTTACTTCAAGGTGCCGCCTCCACTCCCTCAACATAAAAAGAATAGAAGATTATGACAAGAAAATTGGGCACTTAAAACTGGTCGTCAAAGTTTTCAAGTCTATGAAATTTGGAGCTGGCTGGAAGCCTGTACAAACGCATCTAATTCTTGCCACTGAAGCCCTCATCGCATCGCAGTTCAGCATGATCTTTTGACTGAAAGGAATTATGAATTTGTCTTGTTGGCAAGATTTTCCCAAGACATCATTGAAAACCTTTTTTCTGTGGTGAGGTTGAAGAGACAGCATCCCTCTCCAACTGATACAGTGATACAGTGAACTGGCAGTCATACAAAAGTCTTGTATTGCGCTTCATGGCTTGGAGTGGTCTTCTGTTGTCATGAAATTAATCACTTGTGTTCCTCTTCTCTTTTACACACTGAGTGTGTACAAAATAAACCTAGCAGGTAATACATCAGTGTTACATTAGTTTTATTTCTAGTTCAAAGTGCAATTTAAAGGAAGAACAACAGAATAAACACTTACTTACAGGAGAAAGTAGGTCCACAGCTGTCAGGGCTAATGACAACTCATCAGAAATATCTAGATTTCATAGAATGCCATCGGGAAATAATAACTTCAGATTCATTGAAAAGCACATCGATAATTAATGGTCAGGAGACCTGCAAAACAAGTTCAGAAAAAGTATTTAAAGTAATAACACACGAGAACCTAACCTTCGTTGAGACAAACACAACCTTGCGATTCAACATATTTACGAGCGCAATTCAAGAAGCAAGTAAGAGGCACTCACAATTTGAGGGCAAAAAGCAGTACTAGTAGCAAATATTAGAAAAATAATTTTCATTTACCATTATTGCGGGAGAATTCTTAAAATCTTCCTGCCGTCGCAGTAAACAACCGCCTGCTCCTTACGTTAAGCGCTGGGATGAGAAACAAAGCGGAACATCGGCGAAGCGCAGTGGAACCAAACCAATGGGAGCGCAGCAAGTCACGTGACGCTGGCGCCTCTCCCCCCTCCAGGCTCTCTAGCCATAGCCCCTGGCAGCGCCGCGCTATATTATTGTAAGGTTACGCGATTGGTTTCTGGACTCGAGAGTACAAGCTAGCTGACACCTTGGTGTCTTGTACTGTTCTGAAAGTAAAGAAGTAAAGGTATCATCTGCTAAAAAATCGGTAAGTTCCTCTAAAATTTCGATATATTAGGTAAAAATTTCGCCTGGGGACCGAAAATTTCGTTCGAAATAAGCGGGAATTCGATATAGGCGGGTTCGATATATGCGGGAAAAATAGCTTTAGGAGCATAGCAAAATCGAAGGGACCGGCCGAAAAGTTCGATATAGGCGGGAATTCGATATATGCGGGTTCGATATATCCAGGATTTACTGTATTTGAGGTAACATCATCTCGTGTTGGGAGTAATATCGGAGTTAACGACCCTTTGGGCAAACCCGCAACACTGTTACGCATTCAAAGAAACACCAGGTACTCCGACCGGACTCCACGTACTCCTCCGGCTGTACTCCAGGTGCACTCCGCGTACTCTGACATTAAGTACGCCGTGTTCTCCAAATGTACTCCACGTCCACATATTCCGTACTCCTGTGTTCACCGAAACTTCGGGTCGTCCACCCCTCGTAGCATCCCGAGTTGGCCTCGTCGCTGCGGCATGTCCCGTGTCCCTCTCAGGCAGCTACGTTACGGGACACCTTCTCGTGGAGAATGTCCTTCTACTCTACATCCCCACCACGCCCCTCCCCCCCAGGCCTATCACGGAAATCTCGTCGCAGTAGTGCTGCTGTTGTCCTGTACTCACCTCGCATAGCTCTTGGCATCGCCTGGGTGTGCTCCGTCCCCTATCCCATCCCTCTCTCTCCCGCTTGCTGAATCTCTCCTCCTCACTCGCTGTAGCTCCAGTCCCCACGTTAATTAATATCTGCGGAGCCGGATTGACCGCGTCGGACGACACAGAGGGCGGTGGTTCATCTGGCCTCCGCTGCCGCGACTGCTCTCTCTCTCTCTCTCTCTCTCTCTCTCTCTCTCTCTCTCTCTCTCTCTCTCTCTCTCTCTCTCTCTCTCTCTCTCTCTCCCTCTCTCTCTCTCCCCCCCCTCTCCCTCTCTCCCTCTCTCCCTCTCTCCCTCTCTCCCTCTCTCCCTCTCCCTCCCCCGCTTGCAGGGGGCTCTGGTGACAGCCCTGCAGAGCGCCGCCGGACGACGCCGGCTCGAGCGTGTGTCTGACGAGATAGAGCTCAGCCAGGCCACCGCCGAGCTCCCCGGGGGATGCAGCTGCGGCGGGCCAGGATCACGATGATGGGCGGCCTCCCAGAGCGCACTGGGGGAGAGAGAGGGAGAGGAGGACGGGCGCGCCGAAGGGAGGATAAGGAGGGGAGGGCCGAGTTGAGGGACAAAAGGTAAAAGGGTCCGAATGATTTCAATTAGGAGCTTCAAATGGGGGAAGTTTGGGTCGTTGTCTGGGTGACAACACGACCGCGCACCACCACCACCACTCACTGGGGCCTGCTCTCTGACCGAGTGAACCACCATTGGAGCCTCATGGTGGCTGGTCTGTTGATGTGCACATTAGGCCTTGTTTTGCTGGGACCATTCCCTTTCTTTGCCTTCCTGCAAAATTCCCTGTGGCTTAACCTTCTGGCCCTCTCCATCCTTGGTGTAGCTATGGCGCTTACTCTTCTCCCCACATTTCAGGGCTTACCTGACTCAGCAGTGTAAGTTTCCTAAATTTATTTTTTTAAAAAAAATATTTTTGTAAGTTCTGTTTTTTCTATAGCTTTATGACGCCAGAATATTGTACAAATTTACTTAATAAATTCCGAGGAAAACTAATTTGTCACTTTCAAATAAATTTTAGTCCTCTAGGGAGGTTGAATTTCGTTCTGAAATAGCCGTTTTCCAATGCATTTTGTTTTTCGAGAGGTACGAGTGGAATGGTCTATCTGTGAACTTGGGTGAGCGGCTTATTCATGACACAATATGTACCTTGTGGGTCATTGAAGATCGGACTATTAATGAAGTTGATGCAGATTTGGATGATTATCAAAAGGAACTTCTGGATTAGTTAGGAGAAGTAGTAAATAATCCCAGTATTGCTGCCAATGCTGCATTTTCTCAATTAATCAAATCATATGATTTAAATCAAAATTTCTCAATAAATCTGCATCTTGATACAGGGTGTATCTGGTAAGAATGCAGACCGTAATACTAGAGATAGGCCTCATCTAGACGATCATTTTTCAATAGGAACATGGGGTCGGAAACGCTCCATTACGGAGTCACGCCCAGTGCTGCCAGTAAAGTAGGCAAAACCCGCCCAACACACATAGCTGTGTGGAGCGGGCGGTATTCGCGCCTGCCTACTAGGCCATTCCTCTGCACACGTTTGTTGATGTTGCCTAGTAAGAAGGCGCGAACACCGCCCGCTCCACACAGCTGTGTGTTGGGCGGGTTTTGCTTACTTTTCTGACAGCACTGGTCACGCCCTCTGTAAGTTGCCGCACCCTTGCGCCGTAAGATAGTCAACACATTCGACATTCCACTCTCCGGCACTGCAGCGCGCGCCGCCACCGCACCGCACCAGTACCAGTACTGCGCTAGCGCTGCGCTACCCCCCGTGGTCATTCCCCGCAGATCGGCGGCGGCCGTCCCCGGCAGACGCGCGAACATCCGCCGCGGTTCCGCGAGATGCTGCGGCCTCACACGCGTAACTGCGAGGGTTTGCTGCGGGTCCTCGTGGTCCACGCGGAACTTCGAAGGTGAAAGCAGGTCCTTACGCAGTGGCGAGGGGTGGGCGCGCGTTCTCGCGGAACCGCAGGGGGTTGCCACGGGTGTTCCACGAGGACCCGTGGTCAGTGGCCACCCCTCGCGGTTTTACGCGTGTGGCCGTGGCTTCTCGGGGAACCACGGGGCTTAGCAGCACTGTAAATGGAGGAGTGAGAATTCTCGCTCTCAGGAAAGCGAGATTGGTAACCCAAATTTTATCGCTCCTGGGCAGTGATATTATTAATATCACTCCTTTTGAGTCATTTCGATGACTCAAAACGAGCGATTTCAAGTGATCTCGCTCGATTTGAGAGAGGCTTATCACTTCAAATGAGCGATATTGAATTTCCTCACTCCTTTAGGGCGACTTTATATCCCTAGCTCAATTTCAGTCAGAAACATGACTCTCAGATTTACAGTGAGTAGGGGTTGCGGCGGGTCCTCGCGGAACCGCGGCGGATGTTCGCCGCTGATCTGAGGGGAATGACCACGAGGGGGAACGCAGCACTGGTGCGGTGCGATGGCGGCGTGCGCTGCGGTGCCGGAGCAAATGTGTTCGACTTCCTTACAGCGCCAGGTGCGGCAACTTACAGAGGACGCAACTCCCGTAAGCATGAGAGAAGGGCGTCTCTCATGCCGTAAGAGAGCGTTTCCGACCCCTTTTTACTTATTGAAAAATGATCATCTAGACGAGGCCAAACTCCAGTATTACGGTGTTCATCCTTGCCAGATACACCCTGCACCTTTGCTTTCTTCTTACTGAAGTCTGCTGAAATACTTTCCGTCAAGCCTCACTTTTCGTCGCTCTCTGTGATTAGAAATGTTACGACTTTTGCCGTTCGGTAGTCCGTGAGCTGGACCGTGAGCCATTGTCGGCCGGGGCGCACTTTTCTCCTCTTCGCGGTGACGCGACGGTTCGATCGCGGTGGGGCGGGGCGGGGTGGGGCGGGGCGGGGCGGGGAGGGCCGCTCACAGCTCCTCGGCGGACCTCACAGCCTGCATGCGGGCGGCGGGCATTAGCTGTCCTGCCATTGTCCCGGGGATTTGTATGACTGAGCTGGGACTGCATTCTTACGCAGAAATAATGCAGAGGAATTTAGAATTTGCCCGGGCGGGTTCTTTTTTTCTCCACCTCCCGCCCTTGTTTTCCCTCTCTTCCGGGCAGGAAGTTTTTGCGCTCTTTTGTTGTTTCGGATCCGCGCTTTAGGCTTTTGGTCGCGCAGCGCGGGAGGGGACGGTATGGAGATGGAAGGCGGGTGGCGGCGCGTAGCGCAGCTCGGCGGGGGCGGGGCAGGGGCGGGGCGGGGGCGGGGCGGGGGCGGGCGACGGAGCTCCTCTGGGACCAGATTCATACAAAGCAATCCTGAGCAGAAAAAGGAGTTTATACCGGAAGGGGAGCTGGAGGAGCACGGAGGGGGTGGCGGGGCGCGGCGGGGCGGGGGACAGGTAGAAGGAGCGAGGCTTCCGGACGAGTGCCGCACCGCTGTGCCAGGAAACGTCTTCTGCTAGAGCGCCTCAGGATGGAAAAAGGGTTGTTTTTCTTTGCGGGTGTGGCTTTGATTTTTGGGAATAGAAAACAGTTTGGCGTTGGACTGAATCGGACTATACAGGCATAAGGTTTGAGCGCGCTGATGGGATGTAGGTGCCGGACAGTGTGCCATTTCTTTTGAAGGCGGTGGCTTATGGAGAACGTTTATTCATTAGCAAGTTGGTTTTTATCTCTAAAAAATAAAAGAATGAGATTTTTTTTTTCGGCCCCAAAGAGGAATTATTAAATTTTTTGGTCGGCTGCACCCAGGATTGCCATTGACGGGGCCGGATTCTGCATGACTCCACCCGACGGGGGGAGGGCCGAGGGTGGCTGCGGTCGGTGCAGGGCGCGCACCCGCCCGCGGGCGCACCTAGGGTGCGGTGGGTGGGGCGGGGCGGGGCGGGGTTGGGCGGGGCGCGGGCCAGCCCAGGCCCCGCGTGCGCGCACAGTAAGTGGGAACAAGGGCGGGCTGGGGGGCGGGGTGCACAGCGCACCGGCCGCGCTGAGCGGTCCCATTACAATGGCCTCCTCCTACTCCTCTATGAAAGGAAAGAATTCAAAACTGCGTGAAATAGGGAAAGTTTAAAACCCGGCCGTAACGACGGTGGATGAAAATGCCCGGAGAGAGTCAAACGCACCTCAGCGAAGGAGTAAACGGGCGAACGCTAAAAAAAAAATTTCAATCAAGATTGTAAATGAAAGCAGATGATACTAAAATCTTTTGCTGTGTTGCGCCTCGCGGACTGCGAGCCATTGAGCCATTCATCAGTCCCCCCTAGGTACAATATACCCAGGGTACGCGCTTGGTTTTTGAACTTGGGAGCAAAAGCTAGCTGACACCTTATTATGTCTTGCACTTTTGTGCATTAAGGCGACGTTACGAAAATGTGCGTACGAATAATTTTATTTCAGCGCCTTCTGCACTTACGGGGTTTGGGTAGTCAGCCACCTTTACACATAAGTTTGGCGGGTCGACCGACTCACCCATGGTCTGGCACATACTGCTATAAATGTGTTACACTCGGGAGAGCCGCGAGCGTGGCGCCGCCGGGCGTCGCAAGGCAACAATACCATGGGTTGGAGCCTCGCCTGGTCCCTGCTTCGGCCCCGCTGGCCCCGCTGGCCCCACCTCCCCCTCCCGACCTCTCGCCTGGCCCGCCTGGCTTCTGGCTTCCCCCTCTCCAGGCCTGCACACGCGCCCGCCGCCGCACCGCACTGTGACAACCCGGCCCGCTCTATACTATTGCGAGAGTACAAGCCGATGAAACATCAATTCTCTTTAGTTTCTTTTTATTTTATTTTTGCTAAGATGTATCATCTGCTAAAAACCTGGCTAACTGTTCGCTGCGCCGCCGCGCCGCTCGCGTCACTGCACCACTTCAATCACACACGGGCTCTGCTGCTGGGCTCGGCTGCTCCCGATCCCTCCGCTCTGTATTCCTTCCCCCTTTCTCTCTCCTACATCCACACACGCTAATGGAACCGACCCGGAGTGCGACAGAGACAGCAGGGTCCGTTTCCGAACGCGATCTGACCGCTGGTCACTCCTGGGGCTTTTTGTGTTTTGCTTTTCTTTTTTATTTTATTTTATTTTAGGAAGGTGAAGGGCTAGGGGAGAACGTTTTTTTTCCCTGTTTGAGAGTCGTCGCTCACTCTGCCAGCCTATTGTTCCGCCAGGGCTGGTCCTCTGTCTGTGTGTGTGTGTGTGCGTGCGCGTGTGTAGGTGTGTGCGTGTCTGTCTGGCAGGGAGCTGTGTTCAGGCTGTGCTGACGTTCTGACACACACCGGGCGCTGTAGACCTGCCCTTTGATCACCATTAGTGAAACAACCTTAACTTTACCACTTCTCCCCCGCATCCCTCTCTGTCCCTCGCACCCTGCGCGGTGATCCGGCCTAAAGGTCAGCCGTCTGGCCGGTGATGCCATTGGCAGGGGGGTATGAGGGGGAAAGGAAGAGCGGGACTTTCAAATAAATTTCTCGAAAATTATCTCCGAAACGGCTGCAGAGCCGGGGTGCTAAAGGAGGGGCAGGTGGGCGGAGGGTTGGCTGGGCGGGGCGGGGTGGGTGCGGGGCGGCAGACGAATCTGTTGGAACTTGATTAAAAGCCGTTGGCCTGTCCCGACTGCCGTGCTGCCGGCCGAGCCCGAGCCAGCCCAGCGGACCGGAAACGAACCAGGAGCTGATCAGCGCTGGCGGCGCGGCCCCGCTCCGCGCCCAGCCGCATTAACGGCGATTGCGAAATTATTTGCGTATTAAATGGTTACTTTTGGCGAACAAAATGGAATAAAATTGCCTCCGGTGGAAGTGTAATTGCGCGGCGGGGGCGTGCGCGGTGGTGGAGCTCAGGGGCCACCCTCCTCGGAACGCCCCCGCTACCCACCTCGCACCTCGTTTTTCTCAATCTTCTACTACCATCCACCTTGCCCTTCCACCTCTCCGTACTCTTCTATCTCTCTCACACTCCCAGCGGAGTACCTGTGCGGCATTACCCCCGTCACTTCTTCATATCTCCACATTTAGACCAGCACGCTCTTATAGCTCTCTTCATCCCGGTCCCCTCGCTACGTCCCTCTCCTTCTCTCACCTCCTTTCTCTCTCTCTCTCTTCCTCCCTGCTCCCATCCCTATGCTGCTGCTTTGGGACCCTCACGCTCCCTTCCTCCCTCTCTCTCGCCGTCTTCTCTTTCTCTCTCTCTCTCTCTCTCTCTCTCTCTCTCTCTCTCTCTCTCTCTCTCTCGCACACTCTCTTTCTCCCTCTGTCTTTCTCTCTCCATCTCGCTCTCTCTCGCATACATTTCCCTACAGTCGGGGGTCGTCGGCGGACCGTACACAATTCCTTCTAATCGTTGCCATGACTACGTTGCCGCCGCCGCCCCCGGCGGCGTCGCGACGCTCCACCCCCGCCGTGAGCGCTGAGCGCCGGTATGGGGCCCACCCCGCCCCGCCCCGCCCCGCCCCACCCCACCCCGCCCCGCCCCGCCCCACCCCACCCCGCTCCGCCCCCGCAGTCTGCCGGGCCGGGGCGTTTGAAGTGCCGTCCGGACGGAGCAGTTTAACGCAACGTCGTGGGGCGGGGCGGGGCGGGGCGAGGCAGGGCGGTCTGATAGAGAGTGCAAACAGGCAGTGAGAGGCATACCTCTGCTCTGTCCCCTCTCATCCCCTCCGCCCCTGACGCCACGCGGCGATGGCATAATCACGCTTGTGCAGCCCGAGGAGATAGCGACACTATTTACACGCCGAGTTGCACCCAATCACTGTCGCTCCGCTCCGGTCCGCTCCGGTCCGAGCTGAGCCCATCCGACCCGGGCGGGGGAGGACGGGTCCGGGGCGGGGCGGGGTGGGGCGGGGCGGGGCGGGGCAGTGTGAGGTGGGGCTCGGGGGTTGCCCTCCCTCAGGTCCCAGCCACCCGACCGCGCGGTGTACGTGTCCGTCACCCTCTCTTGCTTCGCTCCGGGACACCTCATGCGCGCAAGAGGGCCTCCTCTCCTGCCTACTGCTGGTGGGAGTTTGGTGTGTATACTGTTAGTGGCACTCACAAGGCTATAGGCGGGTTTTTATGCCCAACTTGGCGCGGCCCGGGCAGCCCTCAGCTCGGTGTGGCCTCTGCTCCTCCACGCCACGCCGCTAAAAGCCGCGCGAGGTCGCTGTAGTACTGTTTCCCGTGGTCATTGCATTGAGGGTGTGTGGTGTGTAGCTGGGCGGGGCGGGGCGGGGCGGGGTGACACCACATCGACTCGTATTAGGCAGGCAAACGCGCCTCTGTAATGGTAATGTCACTGGTAGAACTGTCGGCACCCTCCCATCACGCGCGCGCGCGCGCGCACACACACACACACACACACACACACACACACACACACACACACACACACACACACACAAGCGCACGCGGAGGGCTGTTGCTTAATGTGTTGACTTTTTGTCCCTCCCGCTGCTGTGAGGCGCGGCTCTGTAGCGCGAATCATCCTCCACTGCGCTGTTTGGTGACGCCACCACCACCACCACCACCACCGGCACCACGATGTCGTCGCAATCCCTCCTCCTCTCGCCCCCTCTTCACCAATCACCGACACGTGAACAAGCCCGTCAAACTTTCTCATCATTTGGCTGATGACTTTCTTCTTGTTCTTCCCCGCAGCAGCGGCGCGCGGGACGTCGCATTCCATTGCAGTTTCACCGTCGCACCCGCTGCGCCCGGTGCCGCTCTCCCCCACCCTCCCCTCTCCTATTTATCTTTCCCATTCTCCCCCCTCCCCCCTTTCCCCTCGCTCAACTAAACTTTCCCGTCGTTCTCATGCACACTGCACACTGCTCCACCCCGCGCCGCCCGCCCCGCGCTCTTGAGTCCATGTCCCACGCCGCCCGCGGCTCCAAAAATTTTATCCGCTGCTGTTGGCGCTGCCGGCGCGATGGGGCGGGGCGGGGCGGGGCGGGGCGGGGCGGGGCGGGGCGGGGCGGGGCGGGGCGGCGGGGCGCTGCAGCTCGCTGCTGCCGTGTTGGCCTAGCGTATTAATGAATGTCGCTGCGCGCACGGTCGGAGGAAAGGGTGGCATTCACACGGTGAAGCCGGCGGTGTGGCTCCTCTAACTTATAACGAGCAGAGCTGCGGGGCGGGGCGGGGCGGGGCGGGGCGGGGCGGGGCGGGGCGGGGTGGGGTGGAGTGAGTTGGGGCGGGGCGGGGCCAGCTCACCGGTGCGCTGCCCTGCTCTTCTCCGCTGCACGGTAGAGACATCGATGGCGCTTCTGTCATCAACCCCTCCATTCATTCCCCGTCGTCGATACCGAGTGGTGTGAAGTGAAAGTCACATCCTCTGGAAAACCAAACGTATATTTTTCGCGCGGCCCGCAGGGTACCTCCGATGCTCAGTAAAATATCAATATAGTGCTGGTGCTCTCGTGCTTGCAATAATGTTTTAAAGCAGTACTCAATCCCGATTAGAAGCGAGCTCCTCGCAACCAGTGTCCAGCCTGCGGCGCTGCCCTAGGAGTGATCCATCCTATCCCCCCGCTGTCCCTCCCGGCCACCCTCGGCCGCGGCGCCTCTTTTTTTCCCACCATTTTATTCTCTCCTCTTGGCCGTGCTGCCATTTCCTCTCCTGTAAAGGACATCGCTCAACATCGATATCAGCCTCTTGAACGTGCCTCCCAGGCCGGCGTGCGGTTCAGGGTGTCGGCGAGAGAGAGGGAGAGAGAGAGAGAGAGAGAGAGAGAGAGAGAGAGAGAGAGAGAGAGAGAGAGAGAGAGAGAGAGCGGGGGGGGGAGCGAGAGAGGGAGGGAGAGAGAAGAGGATAGGAGGGGAGGCGTTGTAAGGTATTGGCCGCTTGGATGGGGCTATCGTCCGTCACGATTGAGCGATTCTTTTGAGGGAGCCGAGCGGCGCGGTGGCGGCGCGGTGGCGCGAGAGGGTCTGGATCCTGCAGCTGTCTGCAGGGACGTCGTCATCCTGGACGCGGCGGGGCGGGCTGTCCCTACATTGGCATACACGAGGCTCCTCAGGCCGGGCCGGGTCGTGTGCGGAGGCAGGAACGTGTCTCTCTCCCTCCCCCCTCTCTCTCTCTCTCTCTCTCTCTCTCTCTCTCTCTCTCTCTCTCTCTCTCTCTCTCCCTCTCCCTCCCTCTCCTCTCCCTCCCTCCTCTCCCTCCCTCCCTCCCTCCCTCCCTCCGTCCCTCCCTTCCTCCCTCCCTCCCTCCCTCCGTCCCTCCCTCCCTCCCTCCCTCCCTCCCTCCCTCCCTCCCTCCCTCCCTCCCTCCCTCCCTCTTGTCCATCATTTGGCACTCTCTTGGCAAAGGCGAGCCGCCCCAGCCCCGGGCGGGCCTTGTTTTATTGGTACTTAATTGCTTCGTTTGAGGGGAGAGCGAGCGAGAGAGGGAGGGTGGGAGCGAGGGAGCGAGGGTCGGTCTGGGGTGTGCAGGAGGAGGGAGGCGTTATCATAGGCGAGGGGCGGCCCAGGCGCCGGCGGCCCCGGCCCGACTGGTGGCTGCGCTTTGATATGTGATATAGCGAGGCATGTTTCATTTACCGGCACAAGAGAAGCGGGGCGGGGCGGGGCGGGGCGTACCAGAGGGAGAGGTATGAGACGTGCATCCAGGAGAGGTGGAGCTCTTACGGCTCCTACCAGCCTCACCAGGGCCGGCCGCCCGGCCGCCCGGCCCGCCTCCATCAGTGCAGGAGAGGCAGGCAGGCGGCGGAGGCGGCCCTTCATAGTCTGCAGCTGGAGACACACAGAGACGACTCTGTCGTCCTCATCCGGGTCCGGGAGCGGGAGGGGCTGGGGGCTGGGAGGCGATGCAAGGCGGCCGAGGTGGAAACTACCATGTATTGAGGTGTTCAAATTTTGTGATTATTTCTTTTTTGGGGGGGGTGGGGGTGGGAGGGAATTTAGTGAATTCTTATTAATTTCTGAGTTTTTGCTGGAATTTAATCAAAATGTTTTTTGAATATCTCTGAACTTTCCTTATTTTTTCTGAATTTTCTGAAACTCAATTTTCCTGAATTTCTCTGAATTTTCCTGATTTTTTTCTGAATTACGTGGTGGACAAAGATTTTAGTGTTGTTTTCCACTCGAGGGCGGCGCAGGGAAGTGGCGGGTGACATTCCCATGCAGGCAGGCAGGCAGGCAGGCAGGCAGGCAGGCAGCGGCGCCACCACGCCGGGTGACTGCGACTCCCGCTGAGCGGCGGGCTCCAGCGGAATGAGCTATTCCGGCAGGAAAGGACAGGACCCCCCGGCCGGACCTAGACCGGCCACGCCCCGCCCCACCCCGCCCCACCCCGCCCCACCCCGCCCCGCCCCGCCCATGGGCCTCCTGCTGATTGACAGATTTCAGGAGTTGCGTGGGGGCGGGGCGGGGCGCGCGGCGCGGCGGGCGGGACCAGCCAGTCACGCCCAGGACAGGGCGGCGCGAGGGCGAGTCCGGCCCGGGCCAGGAGAACGGCTGTCAGGAGCAGCAGCACGGGAGCAACAAGCCCTCAGAACTTCCACCCCCTCCCTCCCTATCTATCTATCTATCTATCCATCTATGCCTCTCTGCACACACTCTGGAGCCTGCCTGTGGTTGCTGTGGTCCACCCGCGATACGCCAGACGTGTCTACCATAGGCCACCAGCACCACACAGGTGCACAGCACATCAAGACTTGCACAGTCAGCAGGCGTGACCAAACTACTAGACCCTCCCCCCACCCTGGTTTTCTAGTCTTTTCTCTTAAATTTGCATGGCCAACTGTCTATAACTCGCCTCCTCCACCACTGCTTTAAAATTTTATATTTTAACAAAATCCTGAGAAGTTGCTCACGATGGTCACTTTATCCCTTGCGCCGCTACCACAGCACGGATTCCATCCCCCTGCGAGCCACGTGGTCCTTCCTCTCCTCTCTCCTTGCTCCTCATCCTGCTACGCGCTGCACTAGCAGCCCCGCCTCACCCCGCCTCGCCCCGCCCCGCCCCACCCTGCCTCCTCTAAGACGGCCTTGTTTAGATAGCATCGTGGGGACAAACAAAGATGGCGCCTAATGCACTTGCGATGTACGACCCCACAAGAAGTAGTAGTCGTCGTCGGCGCGCGGGGCTGCACGCGCAGCAGCCCTTATCAATCAAGAATATCTAGCGACAGCAGCGCCCCGCCCCGCCCCGCCCCGCCCCGCCTTGCCCCGCCAGCGCTGCAGCAGAACAGGAAACGGCTGCTTTTACTGGGTGCGGGCTCATCTACCCCCTCTGTGCCGCACGGCGCGTCTTCCAGCAGCCGGGGGAAAGTTTTTAATCCTCGTGCTGCTGCTATAGACAGCCCAGCCCAGCCCCAGCCAGCCCCGGCCGGCGGGAGCAGCCGGGGTCGGGCCGGGTGGGGCTATGGCTGCTGCAGCCCCCAGTGTGGCGCCCCGCGCCCCGCGCTACAGCAGCCTGGGGCTGGGGCTGGGGATGGGGCTGGAGTAGGGCTGCTAGAGCTCAGGCCGGAGTCCCTAGTTTTAATCCGCGGCCGGATGATACACAACGGAAGTCTCGTCGGCACACGCAGACACAAATGCGAGCGGGAGCTAGTGACCCTGCAAGTTGAGCGTGGCCCCTCGCCCACCCCGCCCTCGCCCACCCCACCCCTCCTCGCCCGCGACACAGGTCACCGCCCCTTCGCCCAGCGCTCTCGCAAATAGCGGAAGGAAACTCCTCGTTGCCGTTGGCATCGCCGTCGCGTATATTTTCTGCTCTCTTTCTTTATATCCCTATATCTCTCTCCCTCTTGACTGGTCGGCATAGAAGGCAGTTAAATTAGCGGACGATGAGATGGAATACTAGTCGCCGCGCGCGGATTGGCGCCGGCCACGAACCAAGGTCGGGGCTGGGCGGGGCGGGGAGGGCTGGCCCTGCTGCAGAACAACTCGAATTTTTTCGTTCGGAAAACTTGCAAAATTTTAGAAGAAAGAAAAAATTCACAAAAAAAAAAAAAAATTCACGACATAGGTATAGGTACACAGTAACTCAGAGAGTTGTTCAATAACACCCGGGCGGGCCAGTGTGCTGGAGACGGCCTGAGATAGACGATGCGGGGGGTAATATGGTGGATAGCAGACGGCAGGCGTTCCGCCTCGCGACTGCTACTGTGCGGGCGCGGCGTGAGAGGCGTCATTTGTCAGGGGGAGGTAAACCAAACAAGACTGGCGGGGCGCGGGGCGGGGCGGGGCGGGTCGCGTATCGCACAATGCAAAGGGTGGATTACGTCTGGCGCTGGGCGCGCGACAAGGAGGCGCCCTCCTCGATCATCGAATAGCGCGGGGGTCATTAACCCCGCCCGCCCCGCCCCACCCCGCCCCACCCCGCCCCACCCCGCCCCACCCCGCCCCACCCCGCCCCACCCCGCCCCACCCCGCCCCACCCCGCCCCGTCGCACTCGTTAACGACGAGAACGAGTGGAAGAAACAAACTTCACAAGTGCGAGCGCCGGCACCAATACGTATGGAGATGTCAGAGTTATTAAATACATCTTTTTTTTTTTCCTTTTTCAGATTCTTCTCCTGCTGAACAGGCCAAACGAAACCTTCATTCTGCGCGTCTGGCAGCTCGGACCGTCAAGTACTAGAGCTTCTGGTGGTCACAGCAGCGTCGCAACAGTAGTGGAAGCAACAGCAGCAGCAACACAGAAAAAAAAAGAATAGAAACGACGCTCAGGTGAATTTAGATGAAAAACAAATTAGCACCATGGCTGAACACTTAAAACAGCAGCAAAATAAATACCATGGTAGCTTTAAAAATTAGCACCGTAGCTTTAAAAAATTGCTGCGTCCATACAGCTAAAAGAATAGTACACCTGCTAATTTATTTATTATTGCTTTGACGCGAATTATAGTTTTGCGTGCGGGGTAGCAGGTATAGCAGTAGAACTATGAGCCTCTGCCCGCTCCAAGCCGTCGCCTGGCAGAGTATCGCGCCGGCATGAGGGAGGTGGGCACATACGCTTCGTTATGCACTCTGCCAAACACACTCCCAGTACACACTTACTCACTTAGTCGGCACAGTGCGGGGAGGGGGAGAGGGGAGGCCCGCGGGCTCCTTAGATGAGGGGAAGAGCAGGCACTAGCGCCTATTCGCAGACCACCCCGAAACACCTACCAGGGTTGATTCGTACGCTTCCCGCTCCGCTCCGTCTTCGTCATGGTGAGGCTGTGGAGAAGGTGTGAGCAGCGCCACGAGCAGCTCATCCGCCCGGCCGTTATCCGGAGGCGCCCAGCAACCCCTTTCGGAGAGAGAAGCGCTGGAGCAGCAGCGCACGAGGCGTGAGGCGTGCGGGTACGTTTCTTAATTTGGCGAGTTCACCTCGCGCGGCAGCACGGCGGGTTCGCTTCATGAGGCGAGGCGTCTTCTCCGAGGGGAACGAGCATGTCACGATAAAAAAAAAAGTTCCTCGAATTTCAGGACTTGGTCTTGGCGTTCTCCAAATGATCAAAGACCTGGTCTTAAAATAAAAGATTTTTTGTTTTGTTTTTTACCGTTGTGTTCTGCAGCAGTGACAAAGCCAGCCAGGGCCAGGTGTGCCTGCAGCCGAATAAATACAAGTAGAATGCAATTTAGCTCTATCATCGACACTTCAACACTTCACACCATCACCCATCACTCACAGGCTCACCATGAAAGAAGGGTGCCCTGGAGTCCCAGCTTTAACCCCCCGAGAGGCCGCTTGACGCCTTTTGGCATCATGCTGAAAGTGCTGCTAGCTTCAAGTTAGTAACCTCGCTGCCGTCCCGCCCGCGCGGTCCAGGGGAGGGGGCGATAACCTGCCTCACCTGGGGTACCTGATGCCGTGACCCCTGCCGCCCCCCCGCCATTAGGAGACTCCCTCAGTAAATTTGCCGTCATAAAATAAAGAAAGCGGCTCGGCCGGTACATAATTACCGCGCATTAGTTTGGGGCGGGTGCTCCACCCACGGTTCGCCCCGCTCCACCCCGCTCCACCCCGCTCCACTCCGACCCGTCCCGGTCGACCTGCAAGCACCACATACCTTCGGAAAAGCTTCTGGTACCAGGAATCGATTTCGAGGAGGTTACCTCCTCGCCGCTTCTGAGCTCCGGGTCGAATAAGGCTTGATTGGCACGATTTTCTCTCAAACATGCGGGCGCGGGCTGGCGTCGAATGGGTTGCCTATCCATCAGGCCGTCGATTGAACAATTCACTATTCATCGCGTAAAAAGCGTATTTCTCCCAAACCAAGACCGGTATCGTGCTTCTGGCCACTCATATATGTTTCGCAGTGCGTCAAGAAGATTCCCTGTGAATTCCATCGTGATCTGAGACTATCGATTTTTGGTCAAATTTCCAAAGGCTATATAGCCTTTGCATTTTTAGAGATATTGGTCCAAAAACAAATTTGCTTCAAACTGACGGGGGTTGTGCAGGCGGACTCTAATGCACCCCCAGACCAATCCCCGGGGGTGAAATCATCCGAAAATCGGCGAAAAAAATATATGATCGGCCGAGATTCGAACACGACAAAAGCGTCCCGACAGCCTAGATGGTTTGGGACAGGGGACGGGTATGCTAACCACTAGGCTGTCGGTTCGCACACATCTTGCCGATACGAAAAGGATTCCGTATCTACCAGCCTGGACGGGCGCGGCGCGGCGGAGACGATTTTGAACCGAATTTGTGCTTGCCGCTAGCCCGAAAAAATGGCCGGTAGATAGGGATAGCGATTCGCAAGGCATTCAAATGTGCGTCAACCCAGCCGAGATGGTTAAAGCACCTTTCCCCTGTCCTAAATCATCTCGGCTGGCGAGACGTTTTGCAGGTTCAAATCCGGCCGAAACTTTTTCATTTTTTTCTTTAATTTTCATTTTTCCGTGTCACTCGTTTACCGCCTAAAAGCTGCATCGAGAGGATAAGTTATTTAAAGCCGAATACACCTCGACTGCAACAAGGAATTCTGCTCCTTCGCCAACATCGTCGTTAAATTAATGAAGAGAAGAAAAAGAAGATACAGCTGCGGCTGGCTTTGAACCGAGGGGCCTTTAGCCTAAATGTCCGTTGCCCTGTCCACTAGACCACATACATGAGCTGTCAGCAAACCTGCAAGCACCACATACCTTCCGAAAAGCTTCTGGTACCAGGAGTCGATTTCAAGGAGGTTACCTCCTCGCCGCTTCTGAGCTCCGGGTCGAATAAGGCTTGATTGGCACGATTTTCTCTCAAACATGCAGGCGCGGGCTGGCGTCGGATGGGTTGCCTATCCATCAGGCGTCGATTGAACAATTCACTATTCATCGCGTAAAAAGCGTATTTCTCACGCATCATACAACTCGAAGGAAAACAGGTATTCTTCTTCTCTCCCAAGACCGTTGCTAAAATTAAAATAAAAAAAGAAAAAGGAAAATGTCTGCGGCGCTCGGGTTCGAACCCGAGAACTTCTGATCAGGTGTCCGCTGCTCTAGCCACTGGACCACAAACTTCTGCTGTCAGCGGCACTGCAGGCACCACATAGCTTCCGAAAATCTCTTGTTACCAGGAGCCGATTTCGAGGAGGTTACCTCCTCGCCTCTTCTGAACTCCGGGTTGAATCCGGCTCGTTTCGCACGATTTTCTCTCAAACAGCAGGCGCGGGCTGGCGTCGAATGGGTGGCCTACCAATAAGGCGCCAATTGAAAAATTCACTACTCCTTGCGTAAAATGCGAATTTCTCCCAAACCAAGAACGGTATCGTGTCCGGGTCGACTCTAATGCACCCCCAGACCAACCCCCGAGGGTGAAATCATCCGAAAATCATCGAAAAAAAAACGATGATTGACCGAGATTCGAACACGACAAAAGCGTCCCGACAGCGTAGTTGGTTTGGGACGGGGGACAGGTATGCTAACCACTACGCTGTCGGTTCGCACACTTCGTGCAGATGCGAAAAGGATTCCGTATCTACCGGCCTGGACGGGCCCGGCGCGCGCAGAAGAGTTTTCCTTTCCGAATAGGATTCCGAATTTCTTCCTAAGCAAGAACGGTATTGTGCTTCTGGCTACTGGTATATGTTTCGCAGTGCCTTCAGAGGATTCCCTGTGAATTTCAGCGTGATCTGAGACTTTCGATATTTGGTAAAATTTCCAAAGGCTATAGCCTTTCCATTTATAGGGATTTTGGTCCAAAAATATTTTTCCTCCAAACTGACGGTGTTTTTGCAACGGGGCTCCAGTGCACCCAGAGACCAACCCCGGAAGGTGAAATCATTCGGAAACGAGCGAAAAAAAATATTAGGTCGACCGAGATTCGAACACGACAAAAGCGACCCGACAGCCTAGTTGGTTTGGGACGGGGGACGGGTGTGCTAACCACTAGGCTGTCGGATCGCACACCTTTCGGCGATGCGAATCGGAAACCGTATCTACCGGCCTGGACGAGCTCCGCGCGGCGCAGAAGAATTTTCGTTTCCCTGTCACTTTTTAGGGCCCAAAAGATGCAATCGAGGGGGAAGCTATTTAACGCATCATACAGCTCAAAGGAAAACAGGTATCCTTCTTCTATCCCAAGACCGTTGCTAAAAATAAATGAAAAAAAGGAAAAGAAAAAGGAAAATGTCTGGGGCGCTCGGGTTCGAACCCGAGAACTTCTGATCAGGTGTCCGCTGCTCTCGCCACTGGACCACAGACTTCTGCTGTCAGCGGCACTGCAGGCACCACATAGCTTCCGAAAATCTCTTGTTACCAGGAGCCGATTTCGAGGAGGTTACCTCCTCGCCTCTTCTGAACTCCGGGTTGAATCCGGCTCGTTTCGCACGATTTTCTCTCAAACAGCAGGCGCGGGCTGGCGTCGAATGGGTGGCCTACCAATTAGGCGCCGATTGAACAATTCACTATTCCTTGCGTAAAATGCGAATTTCTCCCAAACCAAGAACGGCATCGTGTCCAGGTCGACTCTAGTGCACCCCTAGACCAACCCCCGAGGGTGAAGTCATCCGAAAATCATCGAAAAAAAAATGATGATTGACCAAGATTCGAACACGACAAAAGCGTCCCGACAGCGTAGTTGGTTTGGGACGGGGGACGGGTATGCTAACCACTACGCTGTCGGTTCGCACACTTCTTGCCGATGCGTAAAGGATTCCGTATCTACCGGCCTGGACGGGCCCGGCGCGCGCAGAAGAGTTTTCCTTTCCGAATAGGATTCCGAATTTCTTCCTAAGCAAGAACGGTAGTGTGCTTCTGGCTACTGGTATATGTTTCGCAGTGCCTTCAGAGGATTCCCTGTGAATTTCAGCGTGATCTGAGACTTTCGATATTTGGTAAAATTTCCAAAGGCTATAGCCTTTCCATTTTTAGGGATTTTGGTCCAAAAATATTTTTCCTCCAAATTGACGGGGTTTGTGCAGAGGGGCTCCAGTGCACCCAGAGACCAACCCCGGAAGGTGAAATCATTCGGAAACGGGCGAAAAAAAATATTAGGTCGACCGAGATTCGAACACGACAAAAGCGTCCCGACAGCGTAGTTGGTTTGGGACGAGGGACGGGTATGCTAACAACTACGCTGTCGGTTCGCACACTTCTTGCCGATGCGTAAGGGATTCCGTATCTACCGGCCTGGACTTGCCCGGCGCGCGCAGAAGAGTTTTCCTTTCCGAATAGGATTCCGAATTTCTTCCTAAGCAAGAACGGTAGTGTGCTTCTGGCTACTGGTATATGTTTCGCAGTGCCTTCAGAGGATTCCCTGTGAATTTCAGCGTGATCTGAGACTTTCGATATTTGGTAAAATTTCCAAAGGCTATAGCCTTTGCATTTTTAGGGATTTTGGTCCAAAAATATTTTTCCTCCAAATTGACGTGGTTTGTGCAGAGGGGCTCCAGTGCACCCAGAGACCAACCCCGGAGGGTGAAATCATTCGAAAACCGGCGAAAAAAAAATATTAGGTCGACCGAGATTCGAACACGACAAAAGCGACCCGACAGCCTAGTTGGTTTGGGACGGGGGACGGGTGTGCTAACCACTAGGCTGTCGGATCGCACACCTTTCGGCGATGCGAATTGGAAACCGTATCTACCGGCCTGGACGAGCTCCGCGCGGCGCAGAAGAATTTTCGTTTCCCTGTCACTTTTTTAGGGCCCAAAAGATGCAATCGAGGGGGAAGCTATTTAACGCATCATACAACTCGAAGGAAAACAGATAATCTTCTTCTCTCCCAAGACCGTTGCTATAAAGAAAAAAAGAATAAAGAAAAAGGAAAATGTCTGCGGCGCTCGGGTACGAACCCGAGAACTTCTGATCAGGTGTCCGCTGCTCTCGCCACTTGACCACAGACTTCAGCTGTCAGTGGCACTGCAGGCACCACATAGCTTCCGAAAATCTCTTGTTACCAAGAGCCGATTTCGAGGAGGTTACCTCCTCGCCTCTTCTGAACTCCGGGTTGAATCCGGCTCGTTTCGCACGATTTTCTCTCAAACAGCAGGCGCGGGCTGGCGTCGAATGGGTAGCCTACCAATAAGGCGCCAATTGAAAAATTCACTATTACTTGCGTAAAATGCGAATTTCTCCCAAACCAAGAACGGTATCGTGTCCAGGGTCGACTCTAGTGCACCCCCAGACCAACCCCCGAGGGTGAAATCATCCGAAAATCATCGAAAAAAAAACGATGATTGACCGAGATTCGAACACGACAAAAGCGTCCCGACAGCGTAGTTGGTTTGGGACGGGGGACAGGTATGCTAACCACTACGCTGTCGGTTCGCACACGTCGTGCCGATGCGAAAAGGATTCCGTATCTACCGGCCTGGACGGGCCCGGCGCGCGCAGAAGAGTTTTCCTTTCCGAATAGGATTCCGAATTTCTCCCTAAGCAAGAACGGTATTGTGCTTCTGGCTACTGGTATATGTTTCGCAGTGCCTTCAGAGGATTCCCTGTGAATTTCAGCGTGATCTGAGACTTTCGATATTTGGTAAAATTTCCAAAGGCTATAGCCTTTGCATTTTTAGGGATTTTGGTCCAAAAATATTTTTCCTCCAAATTGACGGGGTTTGTGCAGAGGGGCTCCAGTGCACCCAGAGACCAACCCCGGAGGGTGAAATCATTCGAAAAACCGGCGAAAAAAAATATTAGGTCGACCGAGATTCGAACACGACAAAAGCGACCCGACAGCCTAGTTGGTTTGGGACGGGGGACGGGTGTGCTAACCACTAGGCTGTCGGATCGCACACCTTTCGGCGATGCGAATTGGAAACCGTATCTACCGGCCTGGACGAGCTCCGCGCGGCGCAGAAGAATTTTCGTTTCCCCTGTCACTTTTTTAGGGCCCAAAAGATGCAATCGAGGGGGAAGCTATTTAACGCATCATACAACTCGAAGGAAAACAGGTATTCTTCTTCTCTCCCAAGACCGTTGCTAAAAATAAAAGAAAAAAAGGAAAAGAAAAAAGGAAAATGTCTGCGGCGCTCGGGTTCGAACCCGAGATCTTCTGATCAGGTGCCCGCTGCTCTAGCCACTGGACCACAGACTTCTGCTGTCAGCGGCACTGCAGGCACCACATAGCTTCCGAAAATCTCTTGTTACCAGGAGCCGATTTCGAGGAGGTTACCTCCTCGCCTCTTCTGAACTCCGGGTTGAATCCGGCTCGTTTCGCACGATTTTCTCTCAAACAGCAGGCGCGGGCTGGCGTCGAATGGGTGGCCTACCAATTAGGCGCCGATTGAACAATTCACTATTCCTTGCGTAAAATGCGAATTTCTCCCAAACCAAGAACGGTATCGTGTCCAGGTCGACTCTAGTGCACCCCCAGACCAACCCCCGAGGGTGAAATCATCCGAAAATCATCGAAAAAAAAACGATGATTGACCGAGATTCGAACACGACAAAAGCGTCCCGACAGCGTAGTTGGTTTGGGACGGGGGACAGGGTATGCTAACCACTACGCTGTCGGTTCGCACACTTCTTGCCGATGCGAAAAGGATTCCGTATCTACCGGCCTGGACGGGCCCGGCGCGCGCAGAAGAGTTTTCCTTTCCGAATAGGATTCCGAATTTCTCCCTAAGCAAGAACGGTATTGTGCTTCTGGCTACTGGTATATGTTTCGCAGTGCCTTCAGAGGATTCCCTGTGAATTTCAGCGTGATCTGAGACTTTCGATATTTGGTAAAATTTCCAAAGGCTATAGCCTTTGCATTTTTAGGGATTTTGGTCCAAAAATATTTTTCCTCCAAATTGACGGGGTTTGTGCAGAGGGGCTCCAGTGCACCCAGAGACCAACCCCGGAAGGTGAAATCATTCGGAAACGGGCGAAAAAAAATATTAGGTCGACCGAGATTCGAACACGACAAAAGCGACCCGACAGCCTAGTTGGTTTGGGACGGGGGACGGGTGTGCTAACCACTAGGCTGTCGGATCGCACACCTTTCGGCGATGCGAATTGGAAACCGTATCTACCGGCCTGGACGAGCTCCGCGCGGCGCAGAAGAATTTTCGTTTCCCTGTCACTTTTTTAGGGCTCAAAAGATGCAATCGAGGGGGAAGCTATTTAACGCATCATACAACTCGAAAGAAAACAGGTATTCTTCTCCTCTCCTAAGACCGTTCACTGTAAAAAAAAAATGACGGTGAAAACTACGGAAATCACCGTTAATTTCTTTAACGGTGTCCACCGTAGAATGGTTCCTCCCTACTACGGCGCGCACCGTACTAGAAATTATCGATTCCCCGTTACGGACTGCCAAGTACGGCATCACCGTACTCAAAATATGGGGTACGGAAGACCCGTTCTTATGACCTCTGCCCACCGAAAATGAGGTACGGTGGCGCCGTACTCTGCGCTCCGTAGTCAGTTTCTAAAACAAAGATACGGGACACCGTAGTTGGTTCCGTACTACGATCTGGATTTTTTACAGTGTTGCTAAAAATAAAAGAAAAAAAGAAAAAGGAAAATGTCTGAGGCGCTCGGGTTCGGTTTCTTCCTAAGCAAGAACGGTAGTGTGCTTCTGGCTACTGGTATATGTTTCGCAGTGCCTTCAGAGGATTCCCTGTGAATTTCAGCGTGATCTGAGACTTTCGATATTTGGTAAAATTTCCAAAGGCTATAGCCTTTGCATTTTTAGGGATTTTGGTCCAAAAATATTTTTCCTCCAAATTGACGTGGTTTGTGCAGAGGGGCTCCAGTGCACCCAGAGACCAGCCCCGGATGGTGAAATCATTCGAAAACCGGGGGGAAAAAATATTAGGTCGACCTAGATTCGAACACGACAAAAGCGACCCGACAGCCTAGTTGGTTTGGGACGGGGGACTGGTGTGCTAACCACTAGGCTGTCGGTTCGCGCACATCTTGCCGATGCGAAAAGGATTCCGTATCTACCGGCCTGGACGGGCCCGGCACGGTGGAGACGATTTTGATCCGACTTCGTGCTTGCCGCTAGCCCGAAAAAATGGCCAGTAGATAGGGATAGCGATTCGCGCGGCATTGAAATGTGCGTCACGCCAGCCGAGATGGTTAACGCACCTTCCCCCTGTCCCAAATCATCTCGGCTGGCGAGACGTTTTGCAGGTTCAAATCAGGCCGGAACTTTTTCATTTTTTTTCTTTAATTTTTTTTTTATTTTTTATTTTTTTGTCATTTCCGTGTCACTCGTTTACCGCCCAAAAGCTGCATCGAGAGGATAAGTTATTTAAAGCCTACGGAGCTTGTCACGGCGTTCCGTACCCCATTTTTCGGAAAGGGATAACGGAAATTTACCGTACCTGGCCACCGTACCTACCATTTTTACATGGGCTAGCATAAAGAAAGGGGTACGGAACGCCGTTATCAGTCCGTACCCAAAACGGAAACCGCCGGACATAAAATTAGCGGGAACTTTTCCGTACCTTGGCGCGGTACCCACATTTTTTTTTTACATGGGCTCCTTTGGAAAGAGGGTACGGAACCGAATGTACGGAGACACCGTAATCTAAATTAACGGTATATTTCCGTATGGGTGACCGTGATTTTTTTTTACAGTGTAGATGGTTCGGGACGGGGGGCAGGGACGGTTACCACTAGGCTGTCGGTTCGCATACCTGTCGGCGATGCGAATTGGAATCCCTATCTACCGGCCTGGACATAGGCCCGGCGGTGAACGGGCCCGGAACGGCGGAGGCGACTTTCCCTTCGACTGCGCTCTTGCCATGAATCGGTTAAACGTCAGTAGAAGCTAATTAAAACATTTTTGACCTCGAGAAAGAAAAAAAAGATACTCTTCTCCTCCACTGAACCTTAGAGAGTACGGGCCCTGGCCCTGGCCCCCCGGCCCCGGCCCGCCCTCCCTGGCCACAGTTGTGACGCACTTTGCGCGGTGAGAGGCGTCAAGTTTTAATGTCATGAGCAGGGCATTACCCTTTCCCCGCCCGGCCCGGCCCGGCCGGGTGTGCTAGCGCGCCATGGCGGCGTGACCCTCCTGCTTACCTTCTCCTGGCCCTTGGGCGGGGGGAGGGAGCGGCGTCTAATGTCACTGACTGGGGGACAGACATTAGGATTAGGAAAATGCATAAGAAAACAATTTTTATTATGAAAACATCGAGCTTTAATAATTAAAAACAGTCAATTGAAGATTATATGGTAAGTCTAACTATTGCCCCTTACATTACTGTTTTTTTAAGGGCATCACATCAAATCTTTTTTTAAAAGTTAATTTTCAAGAACAAAGGGTGATCACAACATAGAGAGTTGCTTCTTCAATGCTGCATTTCAGAATTTTCGGCACATTTTAACGAAGTATCTCTGTAGGTTGTTGGTTTAAAGTCACATACTTGGTTAAACTTAACAATGACACAGAACAACATAAAAATTAGAAACCTAATCAACATTGGCACTGCTAAGTAGCCATAAGGCAACAATATCAACAATTGCAAATAATAAAGATACGTCTTTAATATTTAACTTTTTGTAACATAAAATTTGAGAATAAAAAGATATTTATGTCTGAATTGATGATCAATCTGAATATAAACACACACACACACACCAAAACAAAACAAAAAAGTACAAATATATCACAAAGTATTTGAATAGAACAGACTGGAACCCTTCCAGTTCCTCACAGACTGGCTTCACATTACGGCGACCGCTAGATGTAGTGGCCCAGGGCCGCGCTGAACTCCTGCAGGCCGGCCAGCAGCTGCGTCATAGAGGGGCGGTCCTCGGGGGCGGTCATCCAGCAGGCAGCCATCAGCCCGTACCTGAGCAGAACATGAAGAGGTCAGCACACACCGAGACCGAACCGAGGGGTCCTTCACTAAAAATTCAAGCCAGCAACAATTTTGTTTTTTTATTTTTATTTTTTACTTGTTTTTTACCACCGCCGCCCTCCTGAGTGGTGAAAAGAACGAGTATTGTTCTAAGTCGAGTGTTACCCTTAACTGATTCCTCTTTCATCTCAGATCTCACAATACAGGCATGATCTTGGGCATGATACTTTTACTATTCTAAACTGGAAATTCCGATCTTTATTCCAACAATGAACTTCTTTTCAAGTTTAATAATATTATTTTGAGAACACAACAAATTTAGTATGTTTTCATTCTAGGTCTATAACCCAGCGTAATAGTGGAGTTTTCAATCTCAGATAGCGCAATACCTACAGACATGAAACTTATACTAATCTGAACTAGAAACCCTCGCCTGAATTTCAACAATGAACCTTTTTTCATGTTTAAACTCTTAACAAATTTTACTCGTCCCCGAGTCGGCTCGCACGCTCGCGCTCCTTTATACGTCCCAGCAATCGCACCCGAGCGCGGGTGCCGAACAACGCCCGAGCCGAGGAGCAGGACCCGAGTGTCCCGGAAAAAACTTTCCTTACACACACTAACACAATCTGAGATGAAAATGGAATCACTCGACTCACATCACGTTTTACACTTCTACCTCTGTAACGCATTTTTTATGAAAAGAACGAGTTCCATACTTATCACAAAATTCATTTTGTGTTCTATTTGGCCCTTGTTCACTGTAAAAAACCATTTCGTAAATTTACAGGAAATGTCTGTGAATTTCGTTAAACGAACTGACTGTGAATTTACTTTTTATTGGTGTTCATTTACAAAAGAACTCTATAACAAGACAAAAATATTCCGTAACTTTCCAAAAGAATTCCGTAACTTTCCAAAAGAATTCCGTAACTTTCCAAAAGAATTCCGTAACTTTACAAATTTTGTCTGTTGTATCGTGATTTTTCTTGTTAATCTACAAAATATTTCATCAAACTACAGGAAAAACCTGTTTACCGATTTAACAGCTAAACCTGTAAATTTTTTTTTCTCGGTTTTTTACAACAAATTTTTACAGTGTTTAAAATTAGTTTCTGATTTTTATTTTTATTTTATTTTTCTCCTGACTTTTTCGGTGGTGTACACAGAATTTATTTCTTGGTGCAGAACCGCTCGGCACACACTCACAGCTCGTCCGGGCAGCTGTCGGGCTGCGCCAGCCGGTAGCCGTCTCGCAGGAACACGGCCATCTCGAAGGGATCCACCTCCTGGTAAGGCTGGCCGGCCAAGGTCACCAGCTCCCACAGCAGCACTCCCCACGCCCACTGAAACAGCCAGCAGATTGTTACTTACGCCAAGCCCCGCCCCGCCCCGCCCCGCCCCGCCCCGCCGCTGCCGCTCGAATACTCACCACATCGGACGCGGCGCTGAAGTGGCGCAGCAGCAAACTCTCGGGCGCCAGCCAGCCGAGGGGCCGGTTATCCGAGTCGCCCAGGCAGTGGTAGTCGTTGGGGAAGAGGTCTCGGGACAGCCCCGGGTCAGCGATCTTCACCCGCAGCTCAGGGTCCACGCTGCGGACAACGACAAGAACTTGAGCACACTCTGTCGGGCTGATCCACCACCGACGCGACGTCAATGACCCCCTGCTTCTCCCCTCTCCCGCGAGGCCCCCACTGAGATGGCGCCACCCGGCCCGGCAGCCCCCCGCCGAGAGGTTCGGTTTCACACGGCGTCTCTGCGGCTGATCAGGATCACATTGCGCTCGCAGGCTGAGGGTAGGGAGGAGCTGAATTGTCGGCAGCTTGGCGCCGCCGGCGGTCGTCCAGAGACCCTGTCACAACAGACGGTGGAGGGAGGAGCGATACTAACATGCAGTTCCGGGTGGCGATGTCGCGGTGCCAGATGCGGTGCGTGTGCAGGAAGGCGACGCCCAGCGCCACCTGCATGGCCATGTGCACCATGTCCTTGGTCAGGATGGCGAAGTGGCCCTCCCCGCCGGACCGGCTGAGCATCAGGAACCTGCGACGGGCGCACGGGAGTACCGTCAGACACGAGTCGAATCATCAAACGATACACTGAATCGACCGGAGGGGGAAACAACCCTAAAATTTGTGTATACATCTCGCAATTCAGAAAAATTCAGAAATAATCTGGGAAATTCAGGAAAACGTAGAAAAATCCACGGAAATTCACGAAAATTCACAAAAATTCACAAAATTTGTGCATCAAAATTCAGAGTTGTTTCCCCTTCCCCCTCGAATCGTCCACACCACTTACCTCTTGAGATTGCCGTACTTGACGCCGATGGCGTAGGCGAGCAGCGGCCGCTCGCCGGCCTCGACGGCCACCGCCCGGGGCGCGAGGATGTGCTCGTGGCTGAGGCCGGCGAGCGACAGGCCCTCGGACAGCAGCACCGAGATCTGCAGCTCCGAGGCTTGGTCTGACACACACCGACACCAAGAGTCATGAGTACAGGCTTCTGAACACTGTGAAGATAATTCACAAGGTTTACGGGAAAATTTTTCATGATAAATGTCGTAAGATTACAACTTCCAGTTGAATTGTTACGACGATTTTTCCACACCATGTTTCGACTTAGTTTTCTCTGACTAGCAAGAATTTTCTGTCATAAATTTACGACTGCTTTCGTAGATTAAGAAGTCTGTCACAAATTACGAAAAAAAAGTCGTAACTACATGATTGCGAAAAAAAAATGGACTTTTTTTCCACCTGACGCCTCTGCTGGCAGTCGCTCGGGGGATGGCTGGCGGGCACTCACCCGAGACAGTCTTGATGAGGACGTCCTCGTGGTGGCCGGGGCGCGCGCGCCAGGCCCCGCGCCACACCTGGCCGAAGGTCCCCTCGTACAGCAGCGCCTGCGGCTCCAGGGTGGCCCTGGGCACGGACAGCAGCCGCACCCTGTTGAGAGGCTCGCGCAGCCGCGCATCCACCTGCGGGCTCACCTGCGGCCCAGGGCGAAACCATCAAAAAGTCAACCAAATTTTCTTTACACTCTCAAAAAATCCCCCCCCCCAAAAATTATAATAATAATAATAAAAATAATAATAATAATAATAATCGAAAGAATTAAACAAAACCACTGTACATATTTTGTATGAGTGATTTCCCCCTCGGCGCACTCCTAGGGGAGAAAAAAAACTGTTTTGGTATCAAAGGTGTCATTTGCAAAAAGAAATTGGGCTCCACAAATTGAACAAAGCAGGAAGGCATAAGTCCCGCACGTAAAGTACTTGTTGGAGACAATACGGTGCGTGAGCGCGGGCGCGGCCAGGGCGACGGCGCGGCGCCGTGCCTTCGGGGTCGACAGGGCGCCGACGACCTGCCCTGCCCTGAGCTGCCCGGGGCTGCCCGGCGCTGCCCGGCGCTGCCCGGCGCTGCCCGGCGCTGCCCGGCGCTGCCCAAGACGGCCCATCTTTGCCACGGCCCTGTGATTCCAAGGGGAGGGGGCAGAGAGTCGGGTTAGCAAATAGACAGGGTGGGCGGCGCCAGGCGCCAGCGTCGCGCCGGCCTCGGCCTGATCCGGTGTCCAGGTGGCATCTCGGATATCACACGGGCTGCGCCGGGCCGGGCCGGTCGGCCGGTCGGGTCCGGGGGGAGCGCGCCGCGCCGGAAGGACGAGGGGTAGCGAGCGGAGCGGAGCGGAGGAGCTGACGGTTGACTTGTGGTCGGGCGGGGCGGGGCGGGGCGGGGCGGGGCGGGGCGGGGCGGGGCGGGGCCGTCTGGTCGGGGCCGAGGGACCCCCGTTGGGCCGGGCGGCTGAGCACGGACATGGGGTTAAAGGGGGAGCAGAGCACATACCCCACCACAGCTTGTGTGTGCTCCATATTTTTGGACATTTAACGGATTTTGTTTTTATTTTTATTTAGCAGTAGACTATAAGGAAGGAAAAAAACAGTTCAAACGAGAAGGACTGCTTCAGTGAAAAGAGCCAAAAAAGGCCTCGGGCAGCGAGGGGCGTCTCTCGCCTCTTCAGTCTCCGAGAGACCGCAAAGGACGGCGGCTGTCCAGGCGGCCTGTCTGCGCGCACATAAGCACAAGGACGGACGGACACGGACACACACACACATACACACACACACACACACACACACACACACACCAGCGCGAGAGGGCGGATCGGAGGGTCCCCTATAAAAGCGCATGGAGAGCCAACTTTGCCGTCGGAATGCTCGGTGACAAGGGAGCGGAAGGTCAAAGCGAGCCTTGAGAGGCCCGCCCGCGCCCCACCCCGCCCCGCCCAGCACGCCCCACCCAGCAGCCTTGGAACACCCTGCCCTCTCCGTGTCACGTCGTGCAAATTGTGGAGCAGACACTACAGGCAAGTACGCCCGGCACCAACCAAGAACAGATGGAAGGAAAACTCAAATACTGGGCGCGAGTCTAAGCCCTCATGAACGAACACGGAGGAAAAGCCCTCGTATTGTGCCGTGTTCGCATTCGGTTCTGTACAGCCGAGGCAACGCCTGGAGTGCGACGTTCACTTCCAAGACAAACAAACCCTTAAGACCACAGTTTTCATCCGGGTACCGGACGGTATCTGAACTACGTCCGAAAACGGCATGTATGCGAGCGAGATACTGCGCGTCCCGCTTGCACCTGTCTCATTCGGGCGCAGTTCCAGTCCGGGATTCGACCCCAGTGAAAACTCTGCTGCAGACCCTGTCCACAACCTCTGCCCTCCTGTCCTGCCTGCCCAACTCGAGGCGCCTGACGGCTGAAGGGTAGGCCACCAGCGCCACGGAGGAGAGTTTGCATAGCGGGACTTTGCCTACCTAACAGGCGTCGACGGAACAATATCAACAACTGAGCGTTTTAGCCCCGGTTCCCCGGTTGAGAATTTTCCATCAGGAATTAAATAATTCCTTGCAATAACGTCTTCATCAGCCTTACAGAACGCCCTCACCCCGCCCCATCCGGTGCCCCGCCCCACCCCGCCACCCATCCCATCCGCTCATCAAAAATCCGATTCCTGATCTCTTCCACGTGCTCATGTCGTCGCCCCCGCCCAGCCCGATCGGCTTGCATGACCCGACACCCGACACCTTCCGCAATGTTCTACCGCCTCTGACTCCCTGTCCTCTTTTGTTTCCCGCAAGTACTGACGCACGAATTCGACACGCCTAATTTCTAATTAGCTAAACCCCAAAGGCAAACAACCGTGCGCACGGCCTTGTCCCTGGGGTGCACCCCGTACGTTTGCATTCCCCCCTCCCCCACCCCCTCTGGGGGTCCCCCCCGGTCCCAGGCAGGCCCACCGAGCCGTGTATCGCGTGACTGAGGCCAACCGCTGTCCCCCCCGCCTCGCCGCCACAGCAGCACCCCTCCGCCCGCAACACAACAGCCTACGACCTGAGAGCAAGGGAGCGAGAGAGAGAGAGAGAGAGAGAGAGAGAGAGAGAGAGAGAGAGAGAGAGAGAGAGAGAGAGAGAGAGACAGAGACGTGAGTCTATCTCGATCCCTTGAGACTCGACACGGTGTGTGGAACTTAGGCAAACTAGTGCGACTGGACTGAGCTGGACTCTGGCCGGCATGGCCTCGTTTCCGCCCTCTCCCTCTCGCCGCCACACATGCACGGCCGGCCGCCCTCTGCTCTGATCCACATCACCAGGGGGAGGCATGCACCCCCGCTCACAATGCCCCTCCCTCACCAAACAACCCCCCAACCCCCTCTTATTTCAGTTGCTCCCCCCGCCCCGCGACCACTACCGCGCGACAACGACAACTTCTCGGCATATAACGCAGCAATAAGCAGGCACCTCCCCCGACGCCCTGCTCCCCTCTGGCCGGGCCCGGCCCCACAACGATAACGCCCCTCTTACGGACGTGGCTTGGCGGCGCGCTTCTACAAAGTGTGAGCGGTGGCGGGACCTGACCCCCTCTCCCTCTCCCTCTCTCTCTCTTTCTCACTCTCTCCCTCAGCACGCATCCAGTCCTCGCACTGAGCCCGCCGCGCCGCGGGCAGTGTGAGTGAGATATCGTCATAAAACCTGCACTCGTTGGCGTCCACCGCCGGGCCGATGTGGAGGGGCGGGGAGCGGGGTAGTTCGCGTGTCGCCGTGTCACAGCGGCGCAGGCACCTTGCTGGCCTCGCCCGGCAGCCCAGAGGCGACGTAAACGTCCAGCCGGCGCGCCGGCCGGCCGGGGCGGCAAAAGTGCATCGCATCGCATTGCAAATGCATCACCGCTGCGCCGCCCGGCCCCGGCGCCGGCGTCCTCTGGGTTTGTTTTTTCCCCGCTCCGCAGCCAGATGGTGCACTGCTATACTGCTACTGCCACGATCCTTTATTTCTCCGCCCAGCTCACCCCGCCCCGCCGCCCCGCCCTAAACTGCCCTTCCCCAAGGTGGCCTATTGACCGGCTTCCACATCCGGTCAGGAATAAGAAACAGCTCCGCCACAATCCCCGCCTTCAGGTCGCTCGTCCGGTGGGGCACTGCGGGGGGGCGCGGCGTGCGGCGGGGGCATCTTCTCGGCCAATCTTCTTAATTGCCGCGCGCGAGAGTGAAGGATGGTCATATTTCACGCGGTGAATATAAATACCCGAACCGCGCCGGCACTGCAGCAGCATGGTATATTATTATTTGATGCTTCGCGGCATCACGCTACGCCAACCCGCTAGGTATGTACTAACCGCCTCGCCCCACCCCACCTCGCCCCACGGCTGAGCCTCAGGCCTGTGGCGCCTTGACCGAACACTATATGGACGGCTGCCTAATCCACAGGCCTACCCCGCCCCGCCCCGGCTCCGCCCTACCCGCCGTATATCTTACCAGGGGCGGTGCATTGGGCGGGGCGGGGCGAGGCGGGCCCGATGATATGTGTGAGCCCAGCCCAAGCGGGTCCGGCCCGGCCCCCGGCTGGCGGCGTCTGCAGATTGGAGCACCGCCGTTTCGGCACAAAGCCTCCATAAAGTGCTTGGTTTTGACATCCCTTCTATTTGTTTCCTAGCCCTCAGTGATTTTGAAATTAATATGAAAAGATGGGGCCATTTTCTTACTGCCACAGACTTATGCAATACAGTCAAATGCCCTAATTTCGGACGAATTTAGCGGTTTTTCCTTTCTTACGTGTAGGCATGATAACATATTAAAAATCTGTTGCGATTGGAAATACTATGGCTCCGGACACGTCGGATGACACCCATGCCGAATTTCTATCTAAATGTGTGTAGCTACAGCAGCCTTCGAGAGAGTGTCCGAAATTAGGGACGAAAGTGCCCTAACTTCGGACACGTGCTCTAAATGGCTAGTTTCGCTGTAGAATGAAATTTTATGGAAACGTTTTTAGTTGCAAATTTAATTTTAAATAATTTTGTTTTTATGGTCTGCAACGATATCTGTACTAGTTTAGGCTCTATAGCCGTCTATAGCCCTACAAAGGAAACAACTTCAGCACACTATTTCTCCTAAACTAGCAGAGATATCGTTGGAAACTATAAAACAAATCTTGTTTAAAATTAAATTTGCAACAAAAAACATTTTCATAAAATTTCTGTAGGACACACTCTAAAAATCTCCATGTATTTAGCCCATAAGAAAAAGTGTCCGAAATTGTAGCACTTTCAAAAATCGTCCCGTACCAAAAAACGGTTTGACTTACAAAATACATTTTTACGTAGTTCTGTAGCCAAAATACCATACATTCATTCGTTAAAGGACCACCCATGGGGCAGCACACACCTACATGAGCCCCGGTTTTTGGGGGAGCTTATTTCACAACAGCAATTTTGTTCTATATGCTTTTTTTAACTTTAAATTCCTGTGTGCTGTAAAACTTTAAAGGTACTTCAACCGACTTGACGAAATATGGTACTCTATTCTGCAAACTCTACGATGCCGTTTCCGGATTTTGAATATCTCAAAAGGTGACCGAGATAGGTTGAAATAAGCACTTCTCTGCAAATTGTCCGAAATTAGGGCACAAGTCCGAAATTAGGGCATTTGACTGTATCGATTTCTGAACGAAAAATGTAAACAGCAAAGACCTGGAGCAGGTGTGACATAAAACAGATAAAATTACACGGGCTTTCTAGGTATTGTAATTTTTGGAAGTCTCAGTTCCATTTTTGTACATTATAAATTATTTTGTAATCTCCCACAGTTTAATAAAAATCTTCCCTATATTGTAGGATTCATTGAATATATACTCTACGTACGCCTTAGCCTTAGATTCAAGCGGGGCCAACCTTCGGGGCATCTAAATAGGCAAACCGTCGATATCCATGGCGTCCGGACCGCACCCCGCTCCGGGATCTCGCCTCTCAAAAATCAGTGCATTTTGATACGAGCGGGCAGGATTTTTGCCCTGGCCGCACGGCACTGGAGCAGTATGGATGGAACAAGAGATTCCTCCGGCATCGGCAGGGTGGGGGCAGGGCGGCGGGGCGGGGCGGGGCGGGGCGGGGCTGGGTGAGGGATATGGTAGTCCAGGCCGGGCCGGCCAGATAGCTCACACATATTAAGCTATATCGGGGCGGGGCGGGGGCGGGGCGGGGCTGCTTTCAACAGAGAGCCGAGGCACGGCACGGGCCCGAGTGAGGACGAGCGCCCCCGTCGTAAATTAGGATTGCAGCGGCCGAACGAGGTACGGCTCGGCATTGCGGAGGAGGGGCGGGGTGGAGCGGGGCGGGGAGGGGAGGGGCGGGGCGGGGCGGGGCGGGGCGGGGCACAGCCTATCAGCCGCAGCGGCCACAGGCCGGCCCGGCCCGAGTCTCTCCAGGCTGAGGTTGCGGTCACCGGGACCCAGGGAGGGAGGAGCAAGGGGTCCCCCACTCCAAGAGGGTGAGTATTGGCGAGTACAGACGAGTATACGCGAGTATTGACGAGGATCCGCGAGTATTGGCGAGCATCACGCGAGTATTTCTTGATTTTTATTTTCGCAATAAATATTGGTGAATAAGTTACTCGCGAGTAATTTTTTTCGAGTACAATGAGTGTTAAGGTAGGGGACCCCTCGAGGAGGAGTGATCGGGCGGGACCGAGACGCGGGGGACGCCTCCAGCCCAATCCTAGGTGTAGAATATCTGCAGAAAGCTCACACTGCTGCAAACGGTGCTCGATGGCGATGACCGTACCGAGGAGCACCGCGAAGATAAAACCTTAAGACCCACCCCGCTCCGCGGGGGAACCACTCTGAATGTTAGAGTACACAGTTTGTGAATTTTCACAATTTTTTGTAAAGTTTAGTGAATTTATTATTATTTTTTGTTAATTTTCACTCGAATTATACGCAATAAAATTTTCCTAAATGTATGTAAATTTGTGTGATTTTTTTTTCAAATAATTTGTACGATTTTTTCTTAATTTTCCTGAATTACGAGGTGTACAAAAATTTCAGAGTTTGTTCCTCCTTCGGCTCCGCCCCACCTCACCCCGCCAAACCCACCCGATGAGCCCACCCGCACCGGACCGGCAGCTCACTAACGTCATCCAGAGCGGCAGGCGCACATAGCCTCCCGGATGTCGCTGCACCGTCACCACCCCTGCCCCGCCCGGCCCCGCCCAGTCGGCACTGAATCACTGCTGCTGCTGCAGCGGCCACGCGCGTACGGTACGCCGTGCGCCAGCCTATATTTCCGAGTTATCCCATAAACTGGAGCAAAGTGCCCCGCTCCGCCCCGCCCCGCCGCTCCTCTTCACTGCCGGGGCGTGGCGCGGCGTGGCGCGGTGTAGCGCCTGGCTTACCCGCGCAGCGACCGCGCCACCCCCTCCCCCTCCATCCGGCCTGCGCTAAATCCGCGCGGTAGCGAATCACTCACGTATACCTTTACGAGCGCCCCGACCTGTCATCCCCTTACCCCTCCCCCCCCCCTCTCTCTCTCTCTCTCTCTCTCTCTCTCTCTCTCTCTCTCTCTCTCTCTCTCTCTCTCTCTCTCTCTCTCTCTCTCCCTCTCCCTCTCTGTGAGTGAGGGCGTGCTCGCGGGCGGACGGGGTGCTCTGCCCTGGCCTGTCATCACCCATTTCCCTCCCGAGCCTACGCTAATGATGGCACACAGTCACGGCGATAACCCCCTCCCCTCAGTGGGTGGTGAGCCGGCCCGCAGCCCTGCTCTACTCAGAGAGAGAAGGAGTGAGAGAGGAGAGAGGTGGGTGGTAAATGAATCCGAAACGCCGTCACGCCCAACCGCAATAAACAGGTTTCCGTCAGCAACAAGGCAATGAAGATTAATCACCCTCGGAGCTGAGCTCGCGGCGCAGCCGCCACGCCTACCAACGAAGAAGATCACACCCTATCCACCTCTCGAACACATACTGACCACTATGGGGTCCAGCCGTAAAGGGCTTGCAATCGCCCTGAAAGGAACGTGTAAAACTTCTTCGCTGCCTAGGAGGACAATGGAGGGGGAAACAACTCTAAAGTTTGAAGTACAGATGTTATTTTTTCTGAAATTCTGTTGGCAAAGTTTGAAAATTCATTTCCTGAAATTTTCTAAATTTTTCTAAACTTTTTAAAATTTTACTGAATTTTTCAGCATTTCTCTTTTTGTTTTTTCTGAATAACGCGGCGTACAAAAATTTCCGAGTTGTTTCCCCCTCCGTAGCGCTGCTGGGGACTCACCGAGGGCTTCCCGAACGAGTTGACGCTCGAGGCGGCGTAGTAGGCGACCCTCCGCGGGCAGTAGGACGAGTACGACGAGTAGGCGCTCTCCGTCTGCGGCGTCGCCAGGGCCGGCGTCGGCGAGTAGAGCCTGGTGACGACGGAGGCGCCGCCGCCGCCGCCGCCCGCGCTGCCGCCGCCGCTCGTGGCCACCACCGAGGTGGCGTAGGGCGAGGCGGCGTACGGCGAGGCGGCGCGCGGCGAGCTCTTGGTGAGCGAGCCGCTCGCCAGGCTGGACGGCCCGAGGACGCGGGACGCGGAGCCGCCCAGCACCGAGGAGCCGCCCAGCGCCGAGCCCAGCACCGAGCCCAGCCCCAGCGCCGAGCCCAGCCCGACCTTGTGGAAGGACGCGATGGTCGCGTACGAGCCGCAGTCGCTGTCCGAGTTGACGGCGCCGATGAAGGGCCCCAGGGCGCCGCGGCCCGAGCCCGGCAGCGGCGGCTTGCTCACCAGCACGCTGGGCGGCGAGCCGTACGCGCTCGCGTAGCTGGTGCTGCGGGCGGGACGGTCATGGTTTAGTTGTGTTGCCGCAGTGTTGCCAGAAAGTTGAGGCAAAAATCCACGCAATACACAATACACCTGTGCGTAACGGGACTGTATCTCCGCCTGCCTACAATGGGCAACATCTGTGCACGAGTGCAGGGGAGTTGCCTAGCAGGCAGGCAGAGATACCGCCACCTGCTCACAGGTGTATTGGCCGGTTCCTTTCCTAACTTTTCTGGCAACACTGTACCGCACTTTCGAATACCAGTGAGTTAATGTTACACGCGTGAGTTTCCATTCACACTTCGTCTCTGGTAAAATTTACAAGTGAATTGTGTGAACGGGCAAACGCCTCCACGTTTGAGACATTCACGAGAGAGAAACAACTCTGAGTTTTATTTTACATTTTCTTTGAATTTTTGTAAATTTTCGGGAATATGTCTGAATTTTTGCTATATTTTTTAAAAAATTTTTCTTAATTTTTTCATTAATTATGACCCAAATTTTGAGGGGAAATTTTGTGAATTTTCCTGAATCTTTCTGAATTCTCCTGAATTTTTCTAAATTACGAGGTGTGCTAAAATTTCAGAGTGGTTTTCCCATCGGGCATTCACGTGTGCATGAGTGGCGCCCGGCGGGGCCCGGCGGGCTGAGGGCTATACTCACTACTGGCACTCCTGCGGCCGCATCTTGGAGGTGCTGCGCCGCTTCCAGACGAGCACCATGAGGAAGGAGGAGAGGACGAAGAGCGCGCCGGCGATGCCCCCCGTGGCGTACAGGCCCTCGGTGGCCTCGAGGAGCACGGGCCGCCAGCCGTCCCCGCCGCCGGCGCCCCCGGCCGCGGCGTCCGCCCCCGCCGCCCCCGTGGCGCCGGCCGACGGCGGCCCCACCTCGTTGGGGTGCGGCGTGCGCGGCCGATCATCTGGAAGCACAAGGAGCGCGTGAGACACGATAGGCGTCACGTCGGTATCGTGACGGGGCATAGAGGCGCGCCCGGCGCGCGCTTTACTGATCCCGCCGACTCACGGCGACTCAGATATTTGCATGCATCCAGGGCCATCCATCACTCATGTCTCGCTGACCCAAGGAAATATCGGGACAGAAAAAGAGGCGCCGCTTTCAAAAGAGCATCCCGGGCGTGTCACGGTGAGATACCCGAACGGCATCGCCCAGGGAGAAAAAGAAGAAACAATATTTACCCCCTTTTGTTCCCTTACCTAGCAGGCAAATCTTCTTGCGCATGAAGTTGAGCACCGTGTCGTTGTGCTTCTTGGTGTTCGTCGTGATGTTGAGCTGGATGAGCACGTCCACCTCGGCGGCCTTGCGCCCCGTGCACGGCAGGTGCACCTTGAACGTCTCGACAAAGTCGGGCAGCCGGCCGCGCGGAGGGATGTCCAGGGTGGGGGGGTCCATGGCCTCCTTGTCACCCACCTCCATCCGGAACTGGTACAGCACCTGAACAGGGACAGACAGGGGAGAAAAGTCGCAGTTAGTGGACTTGGTCGAAAGAGTGAAGTTGGAACGCTTGGATTTCCAGTACGGTGTTGCCGTGTCCCCCGAGGCACAATCACGTTCACCGCGCCGTTTGTGGTGTACTTGGGAGGGGAGGCTCCGAACCCTCTTGAATTCTTCATATTTTTTTTCCCGACCTCACCGGGTCAGGCCGAGCGGTCTCTCCGTGCGCCCACGACCGCCCCGCACCCCGCCCGGCGCAGCCCGCGTCCCCAGCGGCCCCGCCCTACCCCGCCCTACCCCGCCCCGCCCAGCCCCGCCCCGCCCCGCCCGCGGGGCTGGTTGAGGGAAGCATTAATTAAATTCTGCCCCTGATGACTCCCCAGAGCGATGCTCCTGGGGTCGGCCGGGCCGGGCCGGGCCGGGCTGTGTTTCCGGGGGGCCCTTTCGCCTTTCTCTGCTTTCGGCGGCAGTGGCGCCCTCTTTTCTCTTCTTTTCTCCGGGCCGGGGAGGCGCGCCGCCGCCGCGTCCCCTCTTAAATATTAAATAACACCCACCCCTTGCGACGCCACGGCGGCGTCCTCTCCGCATCGGCCGCCCCGCCCGCCGCCGTACGAGTACCGGCCAGTACCCGTGCACAGCTGCCGCTGCCGCCACCAGCAGCACAACCACACCGACTACACGCACTACAAACTTCGCGACGACCCATTCTCACTTTCCCGTCCAACCCACGCCATCATCCACCAGCCTGACCACTCCAGAGTAGGCCACCACCTTAACCGAGGAGTACTGCAGCTGCACATTGCGTCTCGCCTACCCAGCAGGCGTCATCCTACTTTTTTTCCCCCTTATTCACTTTTCTCTTCCTTTCTACTATCTCTCGCCTTTGTTTGCCTCTGAAACCCAACACCTTGGACACAAACGTCACAGACTGCCGGTTCGCAAATTTCCTCGAAGTTAAACCTAAATCTTACAATGAATTTCCTTGCTCACCGCGGCGACATCATGACCTAACCACCGAGTGTACTCGCTCCGCACTGAATGTGTATAACCAAACAGAACCCTCTTTCCCTGCCGCTGCGACAATGGCGGCCCGGCCCACCCCACCCCACCCCGCCCCGCCCCGCCCCGCTCCACCCCGCCCCGCCCCGCTCCACCCCGCCCCGCCCCAGACGCAGCCCAGACGCAGCGGCGCGACGGGGTGATGGATTAGCACCCCGCCCCGCCCCGCCAGAGTTTGCACAGCTCAGGCTAAAACGCTCCCCGAAATTATAACAAAAGTTGGTCTTCACGGTAATGACTCCCGCAGGGCGGCCCGGCACGGCCCCTGCCCTGCGCGCCGCGGCGGCGCCGAGACGAGCCGAGGCAGGCGCGGGGGATCATCGCAGCAGGGAGGAGGTTCATCAGCCCCGCCCCGCCCCGCCCCGCCCGTCCTGTACAGATGAGGATTAATCCCGCCGCGTAACAAAACGCCCCGCCTGCCGCAACTATAGAGTAACTGCTGCCGCTTCTCTTGGCGCGCCGCGCCAGCTGAGCTGCCGGTAATGTTCGGTCCGCCTGGCCCGATCGTTCGACCGTGATTTCCCTCCAGCGGAGCGGCGATCAGATAACCTCCTTAGACAGGCAGGGCGCGCGCGGGCTTAAGCAGGTAACGGGAGTAACGAGGAGAAATAAAGGAAGTTGGAGCGAGCGAGCGGCCGCGCGGCGGCGTGTCCTGTTCGCGCGGGGACCGCGTCGAGGGCCGCCCACCCCGACCCGCACTATGGTTGTAGGGAAAAGGTAAAATGCTTCCATGACCAATGTTGCAAGGTTACAATGACAAATTGTATCATAGCAAAATTTTCATCTCACTCACTTTCGACTTTGACACTATTAAATCAACATAAATAGACCTTTATAAATATACGATCACGATCTTAACATCATTTTTGAACGCAACACACGCAAAAAAGAAAAAAAAAGATTCGCACATGAGAAAAACAAAATAGCAGGTGTGCTAGATTTTAGCTGTGTAAGGGTAGCTTATTTTTAAGCAACGGTGCTTTTTTCTAGCTACCCTGCTATTTATTTCTGAGCTGTTTTAAGTTTTTAGCCACACTGTTTGAAGGGTCAAAACCCAGTTTGAAGTTCGGAAAGCGTCGAAAAACGGCCGGAAACAAAAGCGATATCTGTTACAACGCTTTTCGAAGCGATAGTATCGTAAACAAGCGCTGCCTCTGAATTATTACGAAAACAACCGTTTCTCGACATTGGAAGAAGCTACAATTGCGTCGGATTGTGGCGAAATACGGATCAGCTCATCAGAGTCGAAATTCGAACTCCAAGTGGGTTCGTTTCTCAAACCGAGACGATAGGAGCGAAATCCGGCGATCAGAGAGTTCGTATTTGTTCACCGACGTTTTCCGGCGTTAGGTAACGTCAAAAATCGACTCACGTGTTTACAGTGCAGGAGTGCTAGTTTTTCGCATCAAATCTTAGGTGAGCGATTTTGTTTTTTTACGTGCACTGCAAATTACGAAAAACCGTTGAAAATTTACCACGACAATTTTTTAGAGTGGCGGTGGCGGGCGGTGGGGTGGTGGCGTGGAGCTCGCGGAAGGCAACGGTTGGCAACGCAACGTGTTCGGGCACTGGGGCCGGGGCCCCAACAGCGGCCGCCCCGCCCCCGCACCCGCCCCCGCACCCGCCCCGGACCCCTCAGGGGGCGCGCAGCGCAGCGCGCAGCCGATTACGAGGCGAAAAGCTCATCGAAGCGTGTCGCATTAATTCGCACGCAAACTTGGTGTTTTTCAGTCGAGCTCACCACCACGGCACGCCGCGGCGGGCTGTGGGTCGCGGGCTCACACGGGCTCCTTCCCAACTCCCCGCCGGCGCGCGCTCCAATGGGCTAAGTAACCAAACTAGGCGCGGTGCCGGGCGAGGTGCGCGCGCCGGCGAGGGGGGATGCTGCTCCACGTACTTGTTTTTGTTGGCGCGGAGCGCGGAGCAGGGCGCAGCTAGAGAGGTGCGTTGGCGCGGACACGGGCAGCAGGAGCTCTCCCCCACCGCACCCCACCCCACCTCACCCCACCCCACCACACGACCCCACCCCACCCCACCCCACCCCACCTAGCTCCGCCACCGCTAACGCACCCCGGGCGGCGTTTAACGATAATCACTGTCACAATAAGTGTAAATGAGGAAAAACAAAGCTGGCAGCTCATCGCGTGGTCGTAGTCGCTCGCCCTCGCCCCACTACCCTTCTCTCTCTCCCTCTGTCTACGACCGCTGCCGCGGCGTGATTTGGCGAGTCTCTCTCTCTCACGAACTACACCCTTATACGCCTCTACCACTACAGCTCAGCTGCGGGGGCGGCGTGGGGCGGCGCGGCTCGTGGGGGGATAAGTTTAAACGACGCCATAATTTCCCCAGAGGCGGGGAGGAGGGGGGGGTGAGGGAGAGGCCTGGCCTCAGACAACATCATGGATGGGATGAGCAGCCAAGCCGCCACCGGGGCCAGCAGGCCAACAGGCCGACAGGCCTGCTGCGGCGCGCGCAAAGACTCCGTGTGCGGCCGGGCCGGGCCACAGCAGGGGGCCCTTTACTTATTCAGCAGGACGAGACGCAGCGGGGCGGGGCGGGGCGGGGCACAGCTCATCAGGGGATGCCAGCAGCAGCCAGGATCTACTCCCCTGTGACTTACGCCCTTTTATTCGCCTAAACACACGCACGCACGCGCGCGCGACACACACACACACACACACACACACACACACACACACACACACACAATAAGTGCGTACGGACAAAGCGTACCGCAACTGGAAGCGAGGGAGCCTCAACTCGCGGGCAATCAGGTGTCCGCAGTACACGCAGCCTGGACATCCATATGGAAAAACGCCAATATTTGACGTCGAACGACGCCAGTATTTGGCGTTTTTCATGAACTCCAGAAATTTGGCGTCTTTCGACGCAAACCAGTTTACAGTGTACACGCGGTACAAAATACCGTTCCTATTGCATGCGTTTTGCCTTTTAAAAACTAAAAGTGCACAACAGAAAATGTCGTAATCTCGTCAGCCCGGTGTGTACTGCGACACGGAGTTGTGGCCACTGGGATTTAACAGTGTGATTAAGTAACGTTGTCAGGACCCCACTTCTTTTCCACATAATTTTACAAGTCCCAGTAGAATTTCCGATAGGCAAAAAGTCTTGGAGCGACCTAAAATAACTAAATATGATAAAATACCCGGCAGTGCCAGTGGCGTCGGTCTGGTACGGTCCGCTCCGAGGAGCCCAGTGAATGTGCTGAGGGCAGTAAAGGGCGCCTAATCAGTCGTGCGGCGCCTGCCTGGCCCAGCAGATATTATAAGCCCAGCAGATCATTACGGGCTGCGGCTCGCTGGCTCGCTCGCCCGCCCCCTGCCCTGCCTTGCCCCGGACAACCTCGACCCCTAAGGGGCTCGCCCAAGCTCCCGCGCCCTAAGTAAACCGCCGCCGATGTGCCGCTATGCCTCTCTCTCTGTCTCTCTCACTCACTCTCTCATCTGACCGTTTTCCTCGTGCTCAGTCCGCCACTGTCCGCCCCCCCCCTCCCCCACCCCCCTTTTGGTTTTTGCTGGCGCCGCGGCGCCCCTTTGGCAGCGGCAGAGTGGCGGAAAGTGGACGAGCGGGTGGGGGGAGAGGAGGGAGGAGTGAAGTGGGGGGCGGGGGGGAGCAGGGCCGGAGGTTCCTTGCATAATGGATGCCACCGAAACATAAATCACGACGTCAAAGATCCTTCTGCCCCCCTCCCCCTCCCCCCCCCCTTAGCCAAGCTCGGCCCCGACACTAAAACGCCTCGCTAAACACCCGACGATTAAGGCTGCTCACACACAAGCTGTGTGTGTGTGAGTGAGAGAGAGGGGGAGAGAGGGGGAGAGAGAGAGAGGGGGAGAGAGAGAGAGAGAGAGAGAGAGAGAGAGAGAGAGAGAGAGAGAGAGAGAGAGAGAGAGAGGGAGAGAGAGAGAGAGGGAGGGAGAGAGAGAGAGGGAGAGAGTGTATGAGTCGCGACACCAAATGCGTCAGAGAGCGAAACTGCGCGCCATTTTACTTTTTCCTATATAGTTAACTCGTCGCGTTTTCGTGTCGTCGCCTCGGCAGATATTTACACCAAGCTTACGCCAAGGGGGGAAACAACTCTGAAATTTTTGTACACCTCGTAATTCAGAAAAATTCAGTAAACTTCAAATAATTTAGAAAAATTTAGAGAAAATCGGGAAAATTCAGAAAAAGTTAAGGGAATTCATAAAAATTCAGAGAAATTCTCAAAAATTTAAGTAAAATTCAAGCAAAAATTCACAATCACGAAAATCCGAAATAATAATAATAATAATAATAATAATAATAATAATAATAATAATAATAATAATAATAATAATAATAATTGTACACCAAAATTCAGAGTTGTTTCCCCCTCGGCCCTCGGCTCACGCGTATTTGTTTTCTTTTCCCGCGTGTTCGCTCTGCGCTGCCGCCGTGCGGCGCCTCGCTTTCGAATCGACGGGACGCAGCACAGCTGTGGCTCCGAGCGCGCCGCGCCAGCCGAGCCTTTCCTCAGACCACATATATAAGGGTACGGGTGCCACTTGGGTACCACCACCTCCACCGCACCGCAACCGGCGGTCCCAGCGGCAGTCACCACGACTTTTACGTCACTGTCGCGGGGGACCATTCCTCTCTCCTCCGCGCGAGCAGAGTGACAGCACGGAGCAGGAGGGAGGGAGAGTAAGAGAGACAAAGAGAGCAGAGCAGCCAAACTCCAGCAGCAGCAGCAGCAGCAGCAGCAGCAGCAGCAGCAGCAGGCAGCGAGAAAGGGATGGCGATATGGACGGGGTGAAGCAGCGCAGACGCAGACAAACGCGGGAAAGAACTGCAGCGGCAGCGGCGGCGGCAGCAGCCTGATGGCCTAGATGTGGGCCGCGCGATATGACAGCAGCAGCAGGCGGGCCCGGGCGGGGCCCGCCGGGGGGCTCAGCGAGGACCCCAGCCGCGGCCGTATGTCGGACGGGTTGCCTACCCTCCCGGCGGCTTGACGCACGACACCCATATCTCAGACGAGGTGGCGCGCGGTGGCGGCGGCGCGGCTGGCTCTGGCACAAACGCAATCTCAGATTTATTCCTCGCCGCCCACAAGCGCTCCCTCCACCCCCCCCCCCCCTTACATCCTCTTTTCCTATGGGGCCGGGGATGTCACCGCCACAGGCCCGGGCCGGGCCGGGCCGGGCTGTCATGTCGCGGCCGATAGAGCCAAAGAGCCCGGCCGCCCGGCCCCGGCCCGTGCTGGCTGGCTAAGAGCCGCGGCACACGCACGGATTAGGCATGAAAAATGTACCTGTCCGTAATGGGCCGTGCCGCGTGCCCGCCGCACCGTGGTGGAGTAGGGGTGGGGTGGGGCGGGGCGGGGCGGGGCGGGGCGGGGCGGGGCGGGGCGGGCGGGGCGGGGCCGGGCGGGAAAGAGTTTTCTACCCCAGACAAACCGGGTTGCGGACTAGACCCGGGAGGGACCCGGGGGGGACCCGGGAGGGACCCGATTAATCACCGGAGTGTCCCGGGACAGACCCGGGAGGGACCCGGGTACCTCCCGTGAAACCACGGGGTGGGCCCCGGAGGGACCCGGTAAAGTCCGGTAATGTTCCGGGTAGGTGCCGACGTTTTGCCGTAAGCGCGCCGCCGGCGACCGCCGGGGCCGGTCGCAAGGCTCAGCCATCGGCCGATGCCTGAGGCGGTGGCGGCGCCGTCGCTGCGGTTCGCGGCAGCAAAGCGATGCCGACATAGGCGAGGGAGAGTCCCGAGGTAGAGCCGGGACGACCTTCCCCGGGCCTACCCCGGCCTCAACCGTGGCTCCTACCGGCTCAAGAGCAAAATTTTGCCCTGATACCCCATCGGGCTGTCGGCCAGCTCAGGGCCAGCTCGATCGGACGAGGTTCGTACCTTCCACGCGGTTTAGCCTGACTCCCTTCTGTGACCCACCCGAGCCCCCACCGAGGTTTCATCGGATGGCCTTCGGGCCAGTGCCGGGTCCCTCCCGGGTCCTTCCCGGGGTGTCTCCCGGACCCCTCCCGGGCTGTAACAAGCACGGCTAAAGCTAGGAATAATACACAAACGCTTGGCGCAGCTCCGACGCAGGGAGAGGCAGGGGACGCGCAACCAGCGCAACGTGCCACTTGGCCCGCCGTGCAGCTTGGGCAACCATTTTCGCAAGGATGTCTTGCGGGCCTGCCTACACCAAGCCACGGCAGGGGCTCGAGAGGGACTCCTGAGACTCGGTCGCCACCCCGCGCGGAGAGGCGATTGCTGTTCAAATTCAGTATTTGTAGGCTGTCAGCATGAGAGAAGGGCAGCCCGGTGACAGGGTGCAGGTGTTGAGCGGGTGGCGCGCACACCCGTCGTCCTGCCCGCATTGACACCTGAGTAGCACGCCCAGCCTAGCCCAGCCCAGCCACTGTTGGTGTAAGTGGCAGTCGTAGACGCCTCAGGATGGCGATGGTCCAGCCGGGGTGGGTTGCCTTCGCAAACGAGGGCCGGCGGGGTCGGTGACGTGCAATGACGTCGACGCCCCACAGGTCCTGGCCCTGGCTGGCACAGGTGCAGGCGCGTAACTAGAAAAGTGCGAGTGAGACAGCGCCATGCTGCCTTGCATGAGAGCAAGAGAGAAGAAGGGAAGGGGGAGGCGAACTAACTTTCCCTAAATTATGTGTAAATGAGTTTCCTAAACAAATTTCGGAACAGTGTGGAATGCGTTGTACAGTGCAGAAATCTTATTTTCGAGTATAGAATCGACATCAGCGTGCCTTTTACACCACAAAACGACGCGTCTCACTCTTGCTCCCCGAAAAACAGGGTTTTGTTCAACTCAGTGTTCAAAGTGTTCAAAGCGGTGTTCGGAACAGGTTAGTATGCATTCCAGAGCGGATGAACGTCATTTTCGAGTGCGGATTCGGCACCGACTCACCTGTTTCACGTGGAAATGACGTGTGAGACGCCTGCCTTCGACGCAACTGTAATTTTGTTCAATTGTGTGTTCCAAATAATGTTCGGAACAGGTTTGCACGCCTGCCCTTCGTGTTCATACATGTCTGTGGTGGTGCGTGAATACTGGTGGGTGGGAATATTACAGCAAACGGAGAGCGAACGCTGTGCTTTTGCTATCACTCAAAAAATGGTCATATATTTTACGAAAATGTTCAAAATGGGTGTTCGAAAGTGTTCAAATCAATTATCTGAGTGTCTATTCGTGTTCAGCGCCACCAAATTGTCCGGAATAGACACTCATCTCGACTCTATAGCCTAATTTTGAACCCGGTAAGCGCACCTTATGAGCATTTTGTTCAATGTGTTCAAACTGAACGATTCCGGGTGAACGGTTCGAAAATTTCAAAAAGGCTTCGGACAGAATTGTGCCTTATACCTTTAAGAACAACTCTGCAAATTTTCACGCTTCTTTCACTAAATGCCCTTTTTTTTACACGTACCTCGGCAACTAGCTACTCAGGTGTCAATGCGGGCAGGACGACGGGTGTGCGCGCCACCCGCTCAACACCTGCACCCTGTCACCGGGCTGCCCTTCTCTCATGCTGACAGCCTACAAATACTGAATTTGAACAGCAATCGCCTCTCCGCGCGGGGTGGCGACCGAGTCTCAGGAGTCCCTCTCGAGCCCCTGCCGTGGCTTGGTGCAGGCAGGCCCGCAAGACATCCTTGCGAAAATGGTTGCCCAAGCTGCACGGCGGGCCAAGTGGCACGTTGCGCTGGTTGCGCGTCCCCTGCCTCTCCCTGCGTCGGAGCTGCGCCAAGCGTTTGTGTATTATTCTATAGCTTTAGCCGTGCTTGTTACAGCCCGGGAGGGGTCCGGGAGACACCCCGGGAAGGACCCGGGAGGGACCCGGCACTGGCCCGAAGGCCATCCGATGAAACCTCGGTGGGGGCTCGGGTGGGTCACAGAGGGAGTCAGGCTAAACCGCGTGGAAGGTACGAACTTCGTCCGATCGAGCTCGCCCTGAGCTGGCCGACAGCCCGATGGGGTATCAGGGCAAAATTTTGCTCTTGAGCCGGTAGGAGCCACGGTTGAGGCCGGGGTAGGCCCGGGGAAGGTCGTCCCGGCTCTACCTCGGGACTCTCCCTCGCCTATGTCGGCATCGCTTTGCTGCCGCGAACCGCAGCGACGGCGCCGCCACCGCCTCAGGCATCGGCCGATGGCTGAGCCTTGCGACCGGCCCCGGCGGTCGCCGGCGGCGCGCTTACGGCAAAACGTCGGCACCTACCCGGAACATTACCGGGTCCCTCCGGGGCCCACCCCGTGGTTTCACGGGAGGTACCCGGGTCCCTCCCGGGTCTGTCCCGGGACACTCCGGTGATTAATCGGGTCCCTCCCGGGTCCCCCCCGGGTCCCTCCCGGGTCTAGTCCGCAACCCGGTTTGTCTGGGGTAGCACTACAAGCTGCTTCTAGCAACGCCCGGCCCCGCCGGCGCCTCCATGGCACTTCGTTAAATTCCCGCGCATTCCCGCGACAAGTTTCCCCGGCGGGCGAACATTTACTTACAGTGCGCCGGTACTTTTCATGTCGCATCGTCTTCGAGAGCGAGCGAGCGAGCGAGCGAGCGGGAGAGAGAGAGAGAGAGAGAGAGAGAGAGAGAGAGAGAGAGAGAGAGAGAGAGAGAAAGGGGGGGGGGAGAAAGGGAGGAAGCACAGAGCTAGGGAGCGAGCGAGAGAGAGAGAGCGATGGAGAGTATTGCAGAGACTTCACTTTGTTTTCTGTCTGGCGGGGACTGCCGCCTCGCCCCGGGCCGGGCCGCAGCTCAGTAACTGCGGGGCGCACAATGGGTGTCGGACAAACAAATAGCCTCAATTACCCGCTGCAATTAGGTCAGTACTGCTCGCTAGGCCTGGGCGGGGAGGGAGAGGCGGGATAGAAGAGAGGGGGCCGGGACGGGGGGTGGGGGATTCCAGGTTCCAGAAGCGCGAGGCGAGAAGTCAGTGGGTAAAAGGAGAGGTGAAGAGGAAAAAAGAAAAATTCTAGGTTTTTTGTAAATACCAGAAAAAATTAAGGAAATTTTCAGCCAAAATAATTTCACATAAAATAATTGTCAAACTTTGTGATAATTTTTAAAAAATTTAAATTTTTTGAAAAGTTGACGACATTTTGCGCACTAAATCTCAGAGTTGGTGTCCCCTCCCGTGTCCCCTGCGGCACCCAACAAACCACGCTATGGATGAAATATTGAAGACACTTTTCTCTTTCACCCTGCCATACCCAGTTTGTAGGAGGTCGTGTAGGTCATCCGCCTCCTGGCCCACTTCTGCAACGACCGAACGCGGGAGGCTGAGGAGAGGAGAGGAGGTAAGGTTTGGGGTGGGTGTGGGTATAGGGAGGGGCCTGGGAAACACCGAGTCCGCCCCGGCCGGCCCGGCCCGGCCCCGCCTGTCTGCCTGACCTGGACCCATAGGACGTGCGTCGAATTCTTGGTCGCGGTTTGCTTTTCCTAGCGCGGGAGGAGGTGGATGGGGGTGAGGAGGAGGAGGAGGAGGACATCGGCGGCTCGGTGCGCGGAGACCAGGTACACCCGCAGCGGGGCGGAGGTAGGGTGGGGCGGGGCGGGGCGGGGCGGGGCAGCCGGTGCGCGGTGACCAGGCGCGGCGGCGCTTGACGCAGTGATTTATCGCCCGGGCCGCACATCCTCCTGCGTCCGTCCCGCCCTGCCCCGCCCTGCCCCGCCCCGCCCCGCCCCGCCCGCCGCGGCCTGGCTGCCAGTGACAAGCTCTCGCCGGCCCAACCGGGGGACCTAAATGACCCCCTCCCCGACGTACAAAGGCCGTTTAATTAAATCCATGAGCAGCCCGCGCCACACGCCTACACCGTCGCGCCGCAGCACCGCAAGGAAGAGGAATTTCGAACCAATTGGATAACGAAAGATAAACGGGAGACAGAGAGGCACAAAAAAAAAAGACGAAAGCGCCAGCCCACCATTGACGCGTAGAGAGAACAGAACGAAAAAAAAAAGAAAAAAAAAGGTTAACCGAAGCAAGAGTAATTTTCACGTCTACGTTCCCGCTAAACACCCCCCACCGCCCCTCCCGGACAGTTGCAGCTCGTACATGAACCCCTCCCCCACGCGCTTCCCATGCAATTTGTAATAATGTTCGAGGACGAAAAATAACAAATTCCGCTCGGCTCGGCTCGGCTCGGCTCGGCTCGGCCCGGCCCAGCCCGGCTCGGCTCGGCATGTTGCCGAAGCGTTAATGACTGCCGATTAGCGCCATATAGCCACGCCGCAGTTTTACTAACGGCCGCGGCGGGGCTGTGCTGTGCCGTGTTGGGCCGGCCGGCCGTGCTGCTGCATATTCAGAGCTGCATGATGCTTTCACCGACACAGCTCGCCTCGCGGCCGCCTGAAACGTGACGCAACGCGCTTGTGCTCTGAAATATTCAGGCGACATGAGCGACCACATGGCTGCGCGTCTGTGCGTGCTGGCGAGCACGTAGGGTAACAACAAGAGGGTAGCAGGAGAAGGCTCGCGTCGCGCCGGAATCATTCCGATTTTCCGTTTTATTTTTCCTCGCAGGTCATAAGCGAAATGCTTAAGCATTTCAAACAAATAATGAATGAAAATTCATTTTTGCCACTCGAAAGATTAATATGAAAAAAATGTGCCGCCCTCTCTCCTCTTCCGTCTCTCCTTCAAGGAGAGACGGCCGGAGGGGTGTCGGTGCTGCTCCTAACTTTCCGAATCAAACAGTCGTGCCTCTGTCCCGCTCGCAGAGAGCAACGCATTCCACTTAGCGAAGCTCGTACGTTTCCAATGAGACAAGCACGGAGAACGCCCTACCCTACCCCCCCCCTCCCCCTCTTTCCACTGGGCACAACAGGCTTTGAACACACCCCCGTGCACACACTCTCAGACACACACACACATACACACACACACACACACATGTATGTGCCGCACAGCGCGGGTCCTCGTACCGCCCCATACCGCCTCCGCCGCCCCCAAAACCACTTCACATGCCCGCCCCCACCCCCACCCCCGCCTCACTACGCATCACCACAACCACTCCACATACCTGCCCTGCTGCTGGGCGACCCAGTCTCTCCCCCCGCCCCCGCCGCCCTGCCCCCCGCGGGGGCCTGGCCTGGGCAAGCGCCCACCACCGCCCTCCCCCTCCCCCTCCCCCGCTCCCGCCCCCAGCAACCTCCAACATTAATGCAAGCCCCGGAACCTCCTGATCAAAATTAAAACGCCCCGCGCGTCCGCAACACACCCTTGGTCCACTCGGCTCCCGCGCGCCTACGTGCAGGTCACGAGGGTGGACCGCACAAGCGCGCCCGGCCCGACCTCCTGTCTGACCCGCAGCGGCGCGGGGCGGGGCGGGGCGGGGCACTGTATCGCTACTCAGCCCCTCCGCGCCGGAATAAGCGAAACCCTGCACATCGGGTACTCGCGAGGCACTCACTGTGAAAAATTAGTTGTAAGTTTACGGGGAAACTTTCCAAAAAGTGGAGTTGTAGAATTGCAATAACAAATCGCAAAATTACAGGCAATACGTATCGACTTAAAAATCAATTACGAGAAAAAAAGGGTTGTCGTAAATTTACAACATATTTCGTAGTTCGCTATTTACAAAATAAATCGCAAATCTAAACAGATACTTTTCACAGTGCTCCCCCAAAAAGTATGGCTGCTCCGCACGACGAAGTACTGTACATGTAAATTTCGTTATTGGCGCCGGTATCTAAAAGTCCAAATCACAAATGCAAAATTTTAAGAAAAAGAGGAGTACTCTGTCAACTTTTTTGACCCCCGTCAGGAAGCCAATTGCTTAACCCCATGATATCATTTTTTTTAATTTATCCTTATCCTTAACGATGGCCCCTTCTGACCGCAGCCGATCCTGACGAGCTATGGTTGTCACAAAAATGTTCATCAAAAATACTACGAAAATTAGTTGTATATGTTTGCAGTGCTTCGCTGACTGCGCCCTCCGCCCGGCTCTTACCCAGCCCAGCTCAGCCATATCACTTTGAGTAAGGGGGAAAGGGGGGGGGGGGGACGCTTCTCCACGGGTCGGGGAGACTCGGCTCGACTCGGCTCACCGCCAGCAAGCGCCTGCCGCACGCGGGGTAGGCAACCCGAGGGCCGGGCTGTCGAGCGTTGTGCCTACCTAGAAGGAGCCCGGCGGCGAGCAACCGAGAGAGAGAGAGGGAGAGAGAGAGAGAGAGAGAGAGAGAGAGGCACGCAGCGCGAGAGGACCCGGACGTGGTGGGGCGTGGTGGAGCGTGGTGGAGCGGGGCGGGGCGGGGCGGGGCGGGGCGGGGCGGGGCGGGGCGGGGCGGGGCGGGGCGGGGCGGGGCGGGGCGGGGCGGGGCGGGGCGGGGCGGGGCGGGGCGGGGCGGGGCGGGGCGGGGCGGGGCGTGACGGGGCGGGGCGGTTGGAGGGAACGGTAGGGCCGAGAATTGTTAGTCCCCTCACGGCGCCGCGCTACGCATGCCAAGCCGTGCCAAGCCGAAGGTGAAATCTTGCCACACCCATCCATGGCAGCCGGGGCCGGGGCCCGGGCCCCCGGGCCTAGGGGAGGGTCCGGACTCCAACCGCCACCCCTACACCGCAGAGGTGTGCGGCGTATGCGCGCGTGTGTGTGTGGCTGTACGAGTGGGTGTGAGCGAGTGTGAGTGAGTGAGTGTGTGTGTGTGCGTGCGAGTGAGTGAGCGAGCGAGTGCTGGAGACCTCTACCCCTTCACATTCCGCAGAGCCTCCCTACTCCAGCTCCCCCCGCCCCGCGAGCGCTGCACTCACACGCACTTTCGCACGCACGCAGAGGGGGTGGGGCGGGGTTGGACAAGGCGGGAACAGCAGTGGTACGAGTAAGAAAGAGAGAGAGAACATCTACAGGGTGAGGACAAACACACACACACACGAAAACAGACGAGAGGTGCGGAATAAAAAAAAGAAACAAAAACACAAAAAAGAGACAAAGAAACAAGTGAGCGAAACAGTCGTGTAAGGGCCGCCTCGCGTTTGCTTGCACGTCGCGTGTCGCGAAGGGCCACCCTCTACAACCCGCCCCACCCCGTCTCGGGCGCGTCATCGTTTTACACCGATCGTTTCCGACGCACACGGTAAACGAAAAACTCGGATTCCGAGGCATCGATCTCGATCTTAGAGGTTGCCTCGATTTCGAACTGCGGTACCTAAAATCGGAGGGATGCATTCCTGAAACAGAGAGTTTAACTCTCAAAACCGAGTTGTCCTCTTCCCGTTTCCGAGACAGCTTGCCTCGATTTTGACACCAATCACCCAAATTAGAGCTCAGCGACTCGGAAGCAGGGTTTGAATGCTCGAATCCGAGCAAAGCTTACTAAATTCGAATTGAGGTTCCTAAAATCAAACTCCTATCTATTTTCATGCCTCGGAATCCGAGTTTTTAGTTTACCGTGCACACGCGGATCCCTGCAGTGTCGTCTCGGGGCAGCACGATCTCAAACACTCCACGCAAACGAAATGCAAAAGAAGAAAGTTCCTCTTTTTAAAAATAAAATACTTTCGACAAAACGGAACGCATATAATAACTGATCGGACACTTTCCATGCTGCGTCCTGCTGAGCGCACACAGCAGAGTGCCGGCCCCATCGCAAACACCACTGCAGAGCAATATTCACTGTTTCACGATTCTCTCTCTCTCTCCGACAGAGAAAGAGAGCGAGTGATAGAGAGAGAGAGAGAGAGAGAGAGAGAGAGAGAGAGAGAGAGAGAGAGAGACAGAGAGAGAGAGAGAGATAGGGTGGGTGGTATTGCATGCCACAGGACCGTCCCGTCCGGCGCGGTGCGGCGCTTCCCCCTGCTCCCTCAAACTCCATCACCAGTCACGGCGAATGGGAATCAAACACCGACAAACAGATTGTTCCTCCCCCGCCCCCCGCCCCCATCCCCCACACCCCCGCTAGGTCCCACCCACCCCTGTTCTTTCACACTGATCGCTCCCTCTCTACTTGTTTCTCTTGTACGCGCACTTCTCTCTCCCCCCACCCCCTTTTGTCGCTCTCTCTCTCCCCCTCTCTCTGTCTCTCTCTCTCTCTCTCTGTCTCTCTCTGTGTCGCCGGCCTCTCCTCCTCCTCTCCCTTGTCTCTTTCTGCTCGGCTGGGATCCGACACCAAACTGAGAAATTCCTATCTTATTAGAGTCTGTTTCGGACCGACGCGGGACGCAGCGGGGCGAGGAGGGAGCAGGGGCCCCAGAGCGAGGCGCGGCCCAGCCCCGTACGCACCCTAGCGGTAAAGTAAGTGTCCCCCCGCCCCGCCCCGCCCCGCCCCGCCCCGCCCCGCCCCGCTTCGCCCCGCCCCGCCCCACCGCACCATCTCGCTGAAATTGAAAACGGTTGATGTCGAGGATAGACGTGGGTCTTCGCTCTTCAGCCAGGCCTACTCCGCTGTCTCCGCCAGGGGTTACGCCCTCCCGCCTGACACCGCAGCAGGTACATCGCACGCGCACAGGCGCGAGATGAACGCGCGGCCAACGGCCGCATTACAGCAGCGCGCTCAACTAACATCCGCACTTAACTGGATACGCTGTGTGGGGAAAGGGAGCGCGCTTAACTAACATCCGCACTTTACTAGACGCGCTGAGGAGGAATATAGAGAGCGCGGCGGGTTGCGCGGCTACGCCGCATAGTACGTTACCTCCCGCGATATATATACTACAGCAAGGCTTACAAGACCACCGTCGCGCCCTCGCGATCAGATGGGAAACGATAACCTCCCCGTATTAACATCCAGCAAATTCATCACGGGAATGAATTCAAAGAAGAAGACACCAGTTGGAGAATATCAAAATCCATATTAAAGTCCAGAGGGGCTCATTCATACCCTTATTGATTCCCGCACCCTAACCGACCCGACAGTCATCACCGCAACTGGTGAGTCCCAAAAGTTTTAATTAGGGCCCCGGCTCGGGCCGGGCCGGGCCGGCCTCCTAACTTCAATTTAATGCGGCCTTCATTGACGTTTACGGGGTGGTACATGGGCGCGGCTGCAGAGGGGTGTGCCCGGCAGCGCGGGGGTGGCGCCTACGATTGATAATTAACAGCGGGGTGATGTGCCACGCCGAACAAACACTGCCCCCCCCCCTCCTCCCCCCGGCTCCCGATCCTTTCTCTGGCAGCGCGCAACAGTCGCTAATAGGATTGCCCCCGGACCGCGCACCGGACCGTACGGCTCGAGCTGGTGCCCCACCACGCCCGGCCCCGCCCGGCCCCGCCCCGCCACAGTCTAGTCACCGGCGCGGCCACCCAGGCTGCGGCCGGATAAGACTGCTCAGACCCCGCGATCCTTCGTCCCGCCCCCATCTCTCTCAGTCGAGTGCCGAGAGGTTTCTCTCGCACGCAGCCCGGAGGGGTGCGGGGGCCAGCGGAGTCGAGCCAGGTGAGGGTCGCCATGCCCGCCCGGGACTGGTTCGATTGGAGGACGCCGCCAGCCGGGCGGGGCGGGGCGGGGCGGGGCGGGGCGGGGCGGGGCGCGGTGGCCTTCCAGCCAAAACACCGCGGCAACGCCACGGCCCGCCTGGACCAGGACCAGCAGGGGTCTTTCACCTGTAGGGTGATTCCGCAGTGGTTTCGTCTCGCTCTGTCCTTGTCGCACTCATCGGACACGGTCATAAGGAGCGAGCGAGAGGACACAACAAAACGCTGCTCGGAATCACCCCGCTGCTCGGCATTGTGAGCCGCAGATGGAAGTGATCAGTGATATATCGCGGTCACCGGACCCCGCCCAGCACCCAGCCAGCCCCACCCGCGTGAACTCGGCAAAAAACTAAAACTAAAAAGAAATGAAAAACGTACATATTGCTGATGCAATTAATTAATAGCTTTCATTTTCATCTTCACTCTGCATGGCTGGTTACGAAAAAAAAGTTTGCGATTACTCGCGTGGTGGATTCAGTCCGAAGCCTACCGCCAGTTCTATATGCAGTACACTTAAATTGAGAAACATATAGAGTGAAAGGAAAACGCATTGTAAATCAACTTTCACCACCCCATCACCTCATGAGCATAGACAGTACTACGTAACAGCCACTATGGCGTCGTGAAAAGTCCCCAGAAAGACTTTAATTCGCTTTAATTCTCCTAATAATGAGTATTCCCCAGGTTTTGGCGGAGTCTTCTATATGTAAAGACTCAGCAGAGGGGGCGGGGTGCGAGCGGTGCGAGGAAAGGCGCTAGGCGCGGCGGAGGGGGAGGGGGGGGAGGGAAGATCAGACACGGGCGTCACATAACAATCGGGACACGATAATTACACCTGGGCGGAGACACTGGCACCCCCTCCCCGCCCCGCCACGCCACGCGCCAAAACGGGCGTAACAAGCATGCTAACGAGCATCGCGGCGCCACGCGGCGCCACCCCGCGCAGACAAACAGACATAACGCCATTGATAAAGGCCACGGGACGGGAGGGAGCCCTTCTGCCCCGCCCGCCCCGCGCCAAACAGCAGAAGAGAGCGCAAATGTTCCTCCGCTCCCGCCCGGCCCCCGGTCTGCTCCCCTCGGCCCACCCCACCCCACCCCACCCCACCCCACCCCACCCCACCCCACCCCACCCCACCCCACCCCACCCCACCCCACCCCACGCCCCCTCGCCCCGCCCCGCCCCACCCGCCCCTACCTCACCCCGCCGCGCCCCGCCGCCTCGTTCCGCAATCGGCGTCAACACTTGCCTGGTTTCTCAGGCTGCCTGTGTATTTTACCGCACCGCTCGCTCGACCCCGACTCCACTATCGCGTCCCATTTTCCCATCCTTTCCGAGGTATCATGTTCTTTCACCACTTTACGTACTCGAGGCGCCGTCATTACTTCCACGTAACGGCCCCGCCCCATCATTCACGTCGTTTTTGATAAAGGTCAAAGTTTCGGCCTCTACAAGTGCCGAGTTTCGAATACAAAATTTCCGCGCGATTAATCCAGGCCACGCAGAAGTAGGCCTACGGCCCGTTTATTGATCTAACGCAACGTCAGCAAACAAGGACAATAACGAGAGCAACAACAACAACAACAACAAAAGGACCGCAGCTAGCCAGCCTCCAACAATTAGGCGGCGATTAGGTCAAACGCCGCGTTGGCGGCGCGTCGAAGGCGAGGCGGCGGAAGAGTAGCACTTCTGCGCAAAACCACGGCACTGCAGGGAGTGAGGGCGGGGATAGAAAACGAGTATTTGTATTCAGCGCACGTCTCGGGGATTACATAGAGGGCAGCGGGGTGGTGGCGCAGGGGGGAGGGGGGGGGGTTGGACGCGTAATGTAGCCTAATCGAGAGATTAATTCATTGCCGCAACCCTTGTACCTTTGGCGGGGCCTTGGTGGGCGAAGGGGATAGTGGGCGGAGTGAGAGAGAAAGGGCCAAAGAGATACTTGCCGGGGGCGGCAAGCTGTGGAGAGGCTTATTCGAGTCTTTCTCGCAGGAGGATATTTAACCGAAGGGTGTCCCCCCCCCCACACACACACACAATCTTTCTCTCTTTATAATGTTTCCCACCTTCTCTCTCTCTTCTCTCTCTCTCTCTCTCTCTCTCTCTCTCTCTCTCTCTCTCTCTCTCTCTCTCTTCGACGCCGGAAGGGGAGCACTGCTCTACACAATAGACCCCCTTCCCCCTCTCCTTCGCTTCGACATTGCTGTCCTCATAAGGATGAGAGGGCAGATCCGGATTGTCGGGGCGGGGGGAGGGGGGGGGGTAGTGCAACTGGAGAGAACGTCAACGACATCCCCGACCAGACCCAGCAGGACTTAATCTCCCTCTCATCCCTTTGTTTGCTCCCTAACGAAGGAAACTTCTTCATACCACCTACGTTTCTATTTCACGCTTTTCACTTGTTTCTTGTATATAGACTTCAGTTCTAATATAGGCAGAGGCACTCACCGGGTGCTTCGCCAGCGCCAGCCAGTGGAAGGTGAGGTTCTGGATGGCCGCCTGGACGGGGACCTTGAAGCTCAGGGCGTACGTGTTGACGACGCCGTCACGGACGTAATACAGCTCGTATCTCGTACCTGAAATACAAAATGCATTTTACATTAGCATTGAATTAGCATGTCACATGTTTCAACTTCTTTCTGCCTTTCATTTTTGTTGTTTTTTGTTTTTAACCTGCAGGAAAGGTCACAGGGTATCAACAAGCTCCATTCAGACGGTCGCGGCTCAGTGACACGCGGGCTCAGCCCGGAGCGTGAGGAGAAACAGCCAACTCATCACCTAATGGCAACCAGCAGTCTCACCTCCTCTATTTGTCTGCCTCTCGCTCTCATCTCTTTCACCGTCAGCGCACCCTTTCGCTTTCTCTCTCGCTTGCTCTCGCTCTCTCCCACTCACTCTGTCCATAGCACAACCTTTCCGTATTCCGAGTTCTCTCTCTCCCTCTCTTTGACTCTGGCAAGATGGAAATCGAGTCAAACAAATGCAGAAACACTTCTCAGCGAGCGACCAGATGAATCAGAATCGCCCCCGCACCCGGGCCCTGGGCCCCTCACGGCCGGCACCCGACGGGGACAGAGGAGCGGCGTTACTCAAAGTTGCCGCAACACAAATACAGGCCCCGGCCGAGCCGAGCCGAGCCGAGCCGAGCCGAGCCGAGCCGAGCCGAGCCGAGCCGGCCCCGCGCATCAAACAATAGGAAGATCATTGGATGCTGGGCGGCAAAGAAACTTCCCTCTCCCTCCCTCGATCTCTGCCCACGCGGCCGGGCCGGGCCGCCTTCCTCTTTCTCTCCGAGCAACTTTGCCGATAAGTACCGTGGTTTTTCTTCCGATCCTATCGCGCTCTCTCTCTCTCTTTCTCGGTCCCCCGGCCGGCGCACAGATTTCTCAGACCGGCGCGCCAGCACAGCAAAAACCCCCGCTCTCTCATCGTCTTCGTCCTTTTGTCCTGATTAGAGAGAAGAAGGAGTTTTAAATTAATTTGATTGGCTCTCCAGCGGGGAGCGGCGCGGCGCTCTGGGCGTTTAAATCAACAGACCATGCCGGATGGACGGGGGTCACGTCTGTTGACTCGCGCTGTGCAGAGAGGGGAGGACGACTCTCCCTCCCGGCCGCCGGGGGAGCGGAGCGCGCCGGAAAATTCTAACTTATACAATAAGACGCGCGCGTGTCCAAGCATTTTTGTCGACGGCGAGGACGCTGCCTGCTCTCCCATTCCCTCTTCCCTCTCACTCTGCCTCCATGTAGTCCCTCGAATTTCTTCTAAAAAATTCTGTTCAGTTTGTTACAGGATGAATGTTTTACTTTATTGCCTCTGTCTTGGAAAAAAAAACTGATAATCTACAAGCCGTTTTAGATGTCCCGTAACCGCGGGGGGAAATGTGAATACAATTAGTATAAGTTTATCACTGTAAATCTGAGAGTCATGTTTCTGACTGAAATTGAGCGAGGCATATAACATCGTTCTAAAGGAGTGAGGAAATTCTATATCGCTCATTTGGAGTGATAAGTCTCACTCAAATCGAGCGAGATCACTAGATATCGCTCGTTTTGAGTCATAGAAGCGACTCAAAAGGAGTGATATTTAATAATATGACTCCCCAGGAGAGACAAAATTTGGGTCACCAATCTCGCTCTCCTGAGAGCGAGATTTCTCACTCCTCGATTTACAGTGATATTGATTTCTTCTCGTCTTAACTCTCCCAAATAGCTAGAACAATCAGAGGCGTCCATTTTTCCGCCATCTGTTTGACTCTCCCTTCTTTCTGACCCTGAGCAAGACGGCGGTAGACCGAAGGCCGCCCAAGGCCACCCCGAGGGAATTTTCGCAGAGAAAGAAAGAAAGAGAGCGAGCAAGCAAGAAAGAAAGAAACAAATAAAACATGAAAAATAGCGGGGAACGCTGCTGCGCGCGAGCGAGGCCCATTACCAGGCGCCGTGCCGGGGAGGCAGGCCCGGCAGGCACTCGCGCGCCGCGGCGCGGCCTGGCCTACCCCGCCGGGCGCTCCGCCTGCCGTTCACTCGAGGAAGAAACAACTCTGAAATTTTTGTACACTATGTAATTCAGGAAAATTCAGATAAATCCACAAACATTCACAAAAAGTCAGAAAAATGTATACAAATTCGGAAAATTCAGAAAAAAAAAATTGAAAATAATTATAAGAATTTACAAAAGTTTAAGAATATTCACAAAAAAGGGTAAAATTGACGTGGAAATTCACGAAAATTCACAACATGTAAACAGTTAAATTCTGAATTGTTTGCCCCTCACGTTCACTTCACACCCGGCCGGGTTGCGTCGGCGTGTCGCCTCCCACTCCTCCCCAGGCTGTCCCTATCAGTCTTCGCGCCGCCCGGGCGGAGCGGGGGCGGGGCGGGGCGGCTGCGCACCCTCGACTATTCCCCACCTCCGATAATGGCGCCTTCGACATTTTAAACAAACACTTCCAGTCTGTTTACTCTCCTCAATGTTTCCATAATATCTCTCGGCTTCCGCGAGATAACTTGTTTTCCCCGCCCGGCCCGGCTGCCTCCCCTACAGCAGCAGCCGGGCGAGGCGTGGCGAGGTGGCACGGGGTGGGGTGGGGTGGGGTGGGGTGGGGTGGGGTGGGGTGGGGTGGGGTGGGGTGGGGTGGGGTGGGGTGGGGTGGGGTGGGGCGGGGCGGGGACACCCGAGACCTCCTTCGCATTTGCATCAGCGACTGAAAACGTCCTAACGGCCTTCCTGGGCCGGGAAGGTGCGGTGCGGCGTCTACACAAAATTGAAACGACGCACCGCAACCAACCATTCTGTTCAACTTAGACTTTGTAATTTACGAAAAGAAGTAATAAAACCAACGAAAAACATATCACTAAATAAACAAGCACTCCTTGACTTCAGCGAGCGAGAATAGCAACGTAACGGACTAAAACTTAACAGCCACAAGTAAACCAGGAATTTAAGACTTCCGAGCCACAAATCTTCACAGTACCCTTCGCTCGCTCTCTATCTCACTCGCTCCATCGCACGCACGCACACACATACTCACACTGGGCGCGGCTCCAGCTCCTCCACCGCTAATACGCCTCTTTGTCTCGCGTCCCAAGTCTCCTTTGTGCCGCCGAGTTTCTCATTTCCCCCCCGCATCGTTTTGTGTTTATTTGTTTGGAGCGGCGGCGGCGGCCTCGGCAGCCGCGCAGGGGAGGATTCGTACAGCGTGGCGCGGCGTGGCGGGGCGTGGAAGGCGTGGCAGGGCGTGACGCCACACCTCCTGGAGCAAGTGCACACCGCCGACCGCCGGCGGGCCACCACGGCACAGAGAGGATGATGCCGCTACTGCTGCCGCTGCTGCTGCTGCTGCTGCTGCTGCTGCTGCTGCTGCTGCTGCTGCTGCTACCGCTGGCTGCTGCTACCGCTGCTACCGCTGCTACCGCTGCTGCCGCTGCTGCCGCTGCTGCCGCTGCTGCCGCTGCTGCCGCTGCTGCCGCTGCTGCCGCTGCTGCCGCTGCTGCCGCTGCTGCCGCTGCTGCCGCTGCTGCCGCTACCGCTGCTGCTGCTGCCGCTACCGCTGCTGCTGCTAACGCTGCCGCTGCTACCGCTGCTGCTTCTACCGCTGCTGCTGCTACCGCTGCTGCTGCTACCGCTGCTGCTGCTACCGCTGCTGCCGCTGCTGCCGCTGCTTCCGCTGCTGCCGCTGCTGCTGCTGCTGCTGCCGCTGCCGCTGCTGCCACTGCTTCCGCTGCTGCCGCTGCTGCCGCTGCCGCCACCGCTGCTCGCTCCGCGGCCGCATTGACGAGTCCCTCATCCACCATCACCATCAATCACCAGCGCCACGCCACGCCACGCCACGCGATGCCGCGCCCGGAGCAGCCAGTTTGTTTTGCCACTTACTGAAGGGCGGCGCTGCTCTCGCGGATTGCGCGCGTGATGATGACTGCTCTCTCCACCCCCACCCTCTCTCTGTCTCTCTCTCTCTCTCCAGCGGACGGCTGACGTCTGCCTCACTCGCACGCGGGCAGCATGGGCCTGACCACCGCGTGTGCTTTTGTGAGTGGATGTGCGTGAGTGAGAGAGAGCAGCCCTTTGCTTGCTATGTGACAAAAAACGCACAGAATAGTCGCATCACGGTAAAAAGCACTGACTGCTACTTTGAGAGAAAAAATGAAAACTTTAAGGAACTGGATTTGTTCGGGAAGATAAGTCAGATTTCGGGTATATTTCCCAACAAAGTAAGGGAAATTCCTTCACCTGTTGAGAATACAAATTTTGATTCCGCAAAGCTTTCTTCTCTCTCTCTCTCTCTGACTAGGGTTTTCGCAAAACTGTTAACTGTTATACGCTTCTTGGAACTTTATTTTTTCTTTTTCAATTTTATGAGAGAAGAAAGAGGAAATAAATGGAAAATAAAGAAAAGACGGAGGCAATACTGTATGACTACAAGGCCACTGAGTGCACGTGTTTGTTTGTTCAAATTCATCTCACTTGTCGCCAACAGAGTGGTGGGCAGGGTGAGCAGGAACGGCGTGAAAGGGTGGGTGGGAGAGAGGAGGGAGAGAAGAGAGAGCGCGAAAGAGGGAGGGAGGGGGGAGTGAGAGAGAGAGTGAGAGAGAGAGTGAGAGAGAGAGAGAGAGAGAGAGAGAGACAGAGAGAGAGAGAGACAGAGAGAGAGACCGATATGAATGTATGTATGCGCCTGTAACGGGGTGGCCGCCGCCCCTGCGCCCCTGCAATGTTGATGGCCGGCCGGGCGGCGCGGGGGCATGCGGCCCTATTGATACACAGCACAACTCACAGATGAGTTACCGCACGTGACAATCGAACTAGCATCCATCTCGATATCACATCTCGATAGAGCAGCTGGGGTCGAGCGGGGCGTGGCGCCATATGGTGATGATGGACACGCCCCGGCGCCGGACCTGGCCCTGGGCGGGGTACAGTGCTGGCTACCGAGAGAGGGTAGGAGAGGGAGAGAGAGGGAGAGAGATTGAGGGATAGAGAAAGAGAGAGGGAGGGGGTCGGTACGGCGCGCACTTACGCGTAACGCTGCATAATTACCACACTGCTGCAAGTGGGGGACGGCCAACCCGGCGGGGACACGTGTCCACCACGTGTCCACCACGTGTCCACCACGTGTCCACCACGCTTCCACCACGTGTCACACACGCGCACCGCTTCATTGAGGGAAGGTATACGCCATATAACTCTCGCGACGCCGCGCCGCTCTCCGCCGCGCCGCTCGGCGTCGTGACTGACCTCATTCTTTAATCAGAATCGATCGCGCTCCCATGCACCGCGAGTGTCATAACTTATTTCCAACACCAGGGCAGTCTGTCCGGCACGCCCCGCCCACCGAGGGGAGGGGGGGGGGGCACACCCGACTGCAAATGGCATTAGCCTCCAATAATTGCAAACACACCTCTCTGTAACGATATCTCCGCCCTACGTTCCTAGTCTTCTAATGAAAACATAGTGGCACGCACATAACCCGAAAATAAAGAAACACAACCAAAGAGGCCCGTTCTTGGCACAAAAAATGTTCTTCCAGTGTGCAAGAACATTTACTTAGCACGAAGAAATTTTACTTGGTCCAAGACGAATATGGGATTGAGCTAGGCTCACGTTCTTGTACCAAGAACGGACTTCTTTGGGTGCAGTTTTATCACAACTTTACTTTAAACTGCAAAGGGTAGTTTAGCGGAAGGAATCTTTCTTTTACTGAGGCCGCGAAATTCCCGTAATCCTGGAGCTGAGCGCGGCGCGCCTGGCTGCCTGGGCCCAGCCGGCCGCGTCTGGCTGTTCGGGGCGAACGAAAAAGAAACGGCCATGAAATTGCGCGTGTCTAAACCAGCAGCACGAGGCCTGATTTTCCGCTAGAGAAAATACTAATATTCCCCGTTAGCGGTGATTGGACGCGACAGACTCGCCCGCCGGCCCACCTTGATTTGCTCAAACATTAACGTCTCTGCCGGAAATAATAAACCACGGCCGGTGGCAGCGCCACGCGTTAATGATCCTTTTCATCGGCCGATTTGGCGCGCGCCAGTTTGAAAAGAATAATAATAAAAAAGAAAGTCGCCTGCAGCGAGCGGAGGAGGGAGAGGGGCGGCGGGAGGCGGCGGCGCGGCGGAGGAGTTTGCAGATTTATTTTATTATCGGCCTGATGAATTATTGATGCTCGCGGGCTCCATTACCGGAGAGTGAGGCTGGACGCGGAAGAGGCGGGCGAGGCGTGGCGTGGCGTGGCGTGGCGGGACGAGCATCTGCAGGAGCCGTCCCGGCGTCATCCCACATCGAAACACATTATATAAGCACTGTGAAAAATACCTTTGTAGATTTACGATGAAGTTTTTAAAATTACGACACGAAAGATATTGTATATCTACGACAAACCATTCTGTCTCGTACTTGAATTTCAAGTCGATAGGTAGTGCTTGTAATTTTACGATCTGTAATTGTAATTTTACTTCACTTTGTGAAATATTTTCATGTAAATCTACATCTATTTTTCGCAGTGAGAAGTCATTAAAAAATATCTTTCGAATGTTTCGGTTTAAAAAGTTTTTTCAGTGTTATTTTGCGTAAAAGGGCAAACCACGATCACAGCCACCCTGCTACGTGCGTGCGTGCGTGCGTGCGTGCGTGCGTGCGTTTGTGTGTGTCTGTCTGTGTGTGTGTGTGTGTGTGTGAGTCCTCTCCCGCGGGACAGCCGTTAAATCACTCGCTGCCGGCATGCGAGTGGCAACCCTCCCCATTTCCAACTCTTCATTCCTTTTGTTTGGCCGCGAAGAGCGCGCCCACGGTACGGGAAACGAACTTTATGCATTGAACTCGTGGACACTGCTAAACGATAACCGGGATGATTTTCTTTTTGTTTACTTTTTAATATGAAATGGAGAGATGGGCAGTGCGACCAAAACCAGTGGTGGATTATAATCTCTCTGTGGCACGAGCAAAAGAAAAACCGTCGGAAACCGAGGGGACGGGGGGTGTCACTCATACAAAATGTGCACAATGAGTTTTTTTTACTAATTATTTAAAATTTAAAAAATTCTTTTGATTTTTCAGGGGAAATTTCTGAACCTTTTTGATAAATTTGGATCTTATACCCCCATTGCTGATTATGTAAAATTTCAATACGGTTTTTTCCTATTTTTTTCATTTTTTTGCGATTTTTCTCCATCGCGGAAAACAAGAGGAGATCGATTCTCTCGTTTCCGAGGCACTTTCGGAACTTAAAAAGCAGCACTCTACCGTCGCTGCATCGCTATCGTTTCGCGCAATATAAGGCGCGGCGCTCTGCTGTGTGGCGCCTTACGGGACGGGAGGGTAGGCAGCCCAGGCGCACTCGTGCGTGACGGGACTGCCTACCCGCCGGAGTGCAGGCGGCCCGGCCCGCTAGGCTAGGCTCGGCGCAGAGCGCAGCGCGCAGCGAGAGGTATGGAAGTAATGCGGCGCGGGGAGTTTTGAATACACACACACACACACACACAGACACACACACACACACACGTGCGCGCGCACCGAACAGCCCGGCACGGCTACACAACAGCATTCCTCACGTGGAATGGCATCGGCGCGTCCCCCGACCCTCTCTTCTCTCCTCAGGTCTATTCACATTCACGCTCAGCGGCGCTGGCGCTATGTACGCCAATAATGATGAGGCAGGCTGAGCAGCCACAATGCAGCCAGCCCGCATCAACATGGACATCTTCATCGTATGTTTTGTCTTCCAAAAAAATTACATAAATGATCAGTTATTCAGTTCCAATATAACTTCGTTGAAATTCAAATCTATTGAGTTAATTGACTTAAAGCCATACATGGAGTCAAAGGAAATCAAATTCGTTAAATAAAAGAAACAAACAAACAAACAAACAAACAAACAAAATAAATAAATAAATAAATAAATAAATAAATAAATAAATAAATAAAAAACGCGTGTACAGTGGGAGTTTGCAAGAGGGTGCGTCACCAGGCCTTTCCCTTTAGCGTGGTGACCAGCAAATCAAACGCAACTCCTCAGAGCAACGCGGGCGAGCAAGCGCCGCGGCACCGCAGAGAGCGAAACAGTCATCGTTACGATGCAGTTACACGGGCCGTTTATTTCTTTCGCACCCGCCGGCCCCGCCCCGCCAGCTTGCCTGCGCCCTGCGCCGCCCACTCCGCCCGGCCCGCCCCAACCGCTAGTAATCGCACGCGTCCACGCTACGCCACGCCCCCCGCATCAGACTGTGCTTAAAGGTCCGTTAGCCGCTCCGCTCGTATTTCTCCGCCGCCAGCCCAGACGACGACGGCTCCAAATTAAAGCTCGCTCCCACGATATGTATTTATGTTCCTGTTGTTACACCGCACCACCACGACGCGCAGAATAAGGCGGAACTCCCAATCCCCCCAAACCCGTCTCTCTTCTCTCTCTCTCTCTCTCTCTCTCTCTCTCTCTCTCTCTCTCTCTCTCTCTCTCTCTCTCTCATTTTGGCCACCTGGAGGAACAAGACGGACAAGTCCAAATGGAAATGTCCAGCATGCCGAAGGGAAAGGCAGATACCTGGTGGGGATGAGAAACCTGTCACATCTGATGAGCTACGTGAATTCATGAATCAAATAAACCAGATGATGAAACCCATTGAACGAATCGAAAAAATGAATGAAACCATCGAAGGACTCAAGAAAAGTGTGGACTTCATGAGCACACAGTATGACTGTGTCTTGGAGCAGCTGGGAGATCTGAAAACTGAAAAAGAAGAGCAGAGGAAGGAGCTGGAGAAACTAAAGAAAGCGGTAGAGGAGAGGGACAATATCATAATTAACCTGCAAGACAGAGCAAGAGAAACTGAACAATATGCTAGAAATCGCAACATTGAAATTAGTGGACTTGAAATGGAAAAAGGTGAAGACCTAAAAGAAATTATGAAGAATATTGCTCAGAAAATTAAGGTGAATTATAACGAAGATGATATTGATATTATCCACAGAATCCCCTCCAGAAGAGGCAATGAACATCCCAAAGTAATTGCTCAGTTCACTACTAGAAAGGTTCGTAACCAATGGTTGAAGTGTAAAAAGAATTCAGTCGTCAAAAGTGATGAGGTGACAGGTGGAGAGTCAGACACCATTGTCTACCTGAACACCCATCTAACGCCAGAATGGAAACACCTGTTGTGGACTGCAAAGCAGTATGGAAAACCAAAAGGATATAAAATAATATGGTTCCAAGACAGCAAGATCTACGCTAAAAAAGATATGAATGATAGACCAAAAATCATCACTAGTGAAAGAGACATTGAAAAAATGATATAGACTATTGTTCTTGTTTGCTTGTTTTTCTATATACATATATTTATATAATGTTCAGTTTAAAAGATTTTATACACAGTAAAGTTAAATGTCAACCATACCTATTAAACATTGTACATCTTAATGCACAATCATTAAATGATAATGCACACTATGAGGAGTTCTGTCTTTCCTTTTTGAACTCTAAAATAAATATTATAGCAGTGAGTGAAACCTTTTATAAGCCTGGTTCAAGGACTAGCCTACCTGGATATAACCTGTATAGAAATGATAGAATCGGAAAGGGTGGTGGAGGAGTTGCTATTTATGTTCAAAACAATATTGAAGTTAAAGTGCTATCAATGTCACCATCTGAATATGAACATAAACCTGAATACATAATTATTGAAGTAAAATTACAGTCTGAAAAAGTGCTAATGGCCTGTGTTTATCGACCCCCAAAGGTGGGTTTCTTCGAAACTTTTGTAGATGACCTGTGCTCACATGTCCCTAGCTATAAGTATGTGGTAATATGTGGAGATGTTAATGCAAGATTCGGCAGTGGGTCAGGTGAGACTGAAAACATTGTAACTCTACTAAATTCATGCAATGTTACTTGTATTCCCTTCGGAAATACTTTCCACACAGCAACATGTGATAGTGCCCTTGACATAATAGCCACCAACTGTGAGGAGCTTGTTGTTGACTATGCTAAGAGTCCTGCTAATGGATTTTCAGGACATGATTTGTTGTATGCCTGTATTAACCTTTCAACTCCTAGATTCGAATCAAAAATTATTCAATACAGGGACTTAAAAAATATAGATGAATGTCAACTGAAAGAAGTCCTTGAGAAAATTGTGTGGGAAGATGTCTACAGTTGTAACAATGTAGATGGCAAAGTAGAAATTTTTAACAAAAAATTATTGAATATATTTGATGAGATAGCTCCTTTAAAAACTGTTAAGGTAAAACATAAATATAACCCATGGGTAAATGAGGATATTTCTATACTGATACACAAGAGGGATAAAGCTGGGCAAAAGGCGGCCAAAACTAGGAGTCAGTCAGATCGTGAAATATTTAAAAAACTTAGAAACAAATGTAAACAAGAAATAAGAAATGCAAAACTTAGATATTGTCACCAAGCCTTTAATAATACCCAAACAACAAAACAAATGTGGACAAATATAAAAACCTTAGGTGTTGGGAAAAATAAAGTGCAGGATACTGGATGTAAGATAGCCCCTGATGTATTAAATCAATACTATTTAAGTGTAGCTTCTGTAACTGACACACATTGTATTGAGGATTGTATGAACAAATATCGACTCAAGGAGGATGTCACACATGATAAGTTTTACTTTAACAAGCAGGCCCGCCCTTCCGCCAAACGTCGTTGCCAGCTCCGCTTTGCTACGCAGGCAACTCCGTTCGGCAGGGGGCGTGCCTGCTTGGCCTGCCGGCGGCGTTCGGTCGGGCCTTCGGCCCGACCCCTAAGTCACACAGAACGTCCTCTTAGCATGTAAATGATCGGGCCTGCGGCCCGTAAAGGCATTCTCTTCGGAAAGAGGCAGTTTGTAACGGTGAACCACCGAAACTACAGCCCTCCCTTCTGCTTTGAAAACGTGCCGATAGTGACTAAACGGTCAGTTACTCGGCAAAAAAGGGGAGTCGGAAATCTCGAAAAAATGTCGAAATACGTGAGTTCGGCCTCTGATGGAACGGCCGAACTCGGACTTTATTTAGCAGCAGTTGGCAACACTGAATTACGCTCGTCGAACCAATTTTAATGGTATAGGCGTCGAGGGGTGTCGAAAATTTCAAAAATTGTCGAGATATGTCGAAAATTGTCGAAATATGTAAAAATTCGTAAAAAATGTCGCAAAATCTCGAAATATCCCAAAAACGTTGAGATATATCGAAAAATATGGATAATGTCGAAAAACATCGAAAAATGAGGGATAATGTCGAAAAATGTCGAAGAATATCAAAAATTGTCAAAAATGTTTACAAATATCGAAATATGTCGGAATATGTCAAAAATGTCGCAAAATATCAAAAAACGTGGAAAATTATCAAAAATGTCAAAAAATATCAAAAATTATCGAAAATTATCGAAAAATATCGAAAATTATCGAAAATGTCGAAAAATGTCGAAAATGTCGAATAATACCAAAAAATATCGAAAAACAACGAAAAATGTCGAAAATATCGGAAAATATCGAGAAATGTCGAAAATAATCGAAATGTTTGAGTTTTGACGATTGGCAACACTGGAAATTGAAAAACGGTTGGCACCACTGAATTGCGCTCGAAAAGACGGTTCTAGAGAGGTGCGGGTCGATGGGGTTCGTAAAAGTTAAAAAGTGGGTCAATTTTGGGTGCTTTTTACAGTGTAGTGGCGAGTTGGGTCCTTTTTATCGAAAAACGGTGGGCGCCATCGAACTGGACGCGAAAAGACGCTTCCGGGAAGGTGCAGCTCGATGGAGTTGAGAAAAGTTGAAAACTGGACCAATTACGGGTGCTTTTTACAGTGTAGTCGCGAGCTGGGTCCATTTTTACGTAAAACGGTGTGCACCATTGAACTAGACGCGAAAAGACGCTTCCGGAGAGGTACGGGTCGACGGGGTTGGAAAAAGTTGAATAATTCCGTGAAAACTTTTATAATTTTTTTCAGTGCCTTAATAAGGGTTGGCAGGATTTGCCGTAGGCGTTTCGTTGTCTAGGAGTAAAACTGTAGACACCCTGAAAATTTCAAGTCTCTAGCTCATCTCCTTCTAGTGGAACAGACAGACACACAGACACACAGACAGACAGACAGACACGAGGTCGTTTGCATAAGCCCGCTTTTATGCTTTTTCAAAGCAGAAGGGCGGGCTAAAAATGTGGAGCCAAAGGATGTTATAAATGCTGTATTAAGTATTAGTTCTAAAGCAGAGGGTGTAGACAAAGTGTCAATCTGTATGCTCAAACTGTGTCTTGTCTACCTAATACCTGTGATATGTCATATATTTGACCAAAGTCTTTTGTATGGTACTTTCCCTCAAATATGGAAAAAATCTCTTGTAATACCAATACCAAAGAAAGCTAACCCAACTGAACCAAAGGACTACAGACCTGTGAGTATCATCTGTGTTATGGCAAAAGTTTTTGAAAAAATAGTACACAGCCAAGTGACTGACTATGTAAATGAATTTAACATAATTGATGCCTGTCAATCTGGTTTCCTTAAAGGAAATAGCACAGTCTCTGCACTGATTCAAGTGACAGATGACATTAAAGAAGCCATAGATAATAAGTTGTTAACTCTGCTAACATTGTTTGATTTTAGTAAAGCATTTGATAGGGTTCATCACGACTTACTTCTACTAAAGCTAAGGACATTAGGATTCTCTGAACATGCAACTGAGTGGTTCCAGTCATACCTGTCCACAAGGCTTCAACAAGTGTGTATAGATTCAAAACTTTATTCTAGTTGGTCTGTAATTGAAACTGGTGTACCGCAGGGTTCTGTTCTTGGACCACTACTGTATTTATTGTACGTTAATGATATATCCTCAATATTTGTTCATGGTAAGGTTCGTCTCTATGCTGATGACCTCCAGCTGTACATTTCTTTTCCCAGTGGTGGTCATAATGAGGCTGTAGAAAAAGCTGAAAGTGAGATTGTACGGTTGTTGCAGTATGCTGCTCAGCATAATTTATTTTTAAATGCGGGTAAAACACAACCTATTATTTTTGGTAGCAGAAGGTTTTTGAACATGATTGATAAAGACTCTCTTCGACATATTGTTATAAATGGTGAGATAGTTCAATACTGCGATACTGTGGTAAATCTTGGAGTAGTAATGGACCCAACACTTACTTGGGGTGCCCATGTTGACCATGTATGTAAAAAAGTCTTTTCTATCATTGCACAACTAAGGAGGGATGTATATCACCTTCCTATACCTGTTAAGAAGCAACTCATCTGTAGCCTTGTATTTCCTCATTTAGAATATGGGTCAGTAATTATGTTTGACATGAACGTTATCTACAAAAATAGATTGCAAAGGCTTCAAAATGCCTGTCTTAGATATATTTTTAATTTGTCAAAAGATGTTAGAATATCACAATATTACACAATGTTAAACTGGATGAAGATAGAGGAGAAAAGAATTTTAAGCACTTATCTAATGATGTGGAATATTTTGAGAAATCAGAAACCACTACACCTGTCAGAAAAATACGTTTATAGAGCCACTGTCAATGAAAGATCCTTGAGAAGTTCAAATAATCTACTGCAGGTACCTAGTCACAGAACTGAAAAGTATGCATCATCTTTTTTTGTTAACTCATGTAAAATTTATAATAAGTTTAAACTTTATGAATATATCCACTATTCCTACTGTACATTCAAAATCAAACTTAAAAAAATAATTTTGTCTCAATGAACTTTTACTTTTCCTTTATTAAGGAGACAACATAATGCTTGTTATTTTGTTTAATTTATTTGTAAGAAAGAGCGGGTTGTATACCCCAATGGGACTTTCCAGTCCTACTGTATATGATCCATAAAATAAATTCAATTCAATTCAATTCTCTCTCTCTCTCTCTCTCTCTCTCTCAGTTTGCGCGTTCATCAAGCGCAGCGCTCGCTCCGCCGCTTAATCTCAAGCGCGCCGACGGCGGGTCGTTCTCTTCCGTTTATTTCAAACGCGCGCGCGAGCGAGGAAACGGCGAGAAGAAGAAGACGAAGAAGAAGAATGATTGAGTCAATAGAGTGATCATTTTCCTTTCTCTTTTTATTTTTCTTCTTCTCGACTGTTCGAGGAATGGAGAGGACAGAGCGAGATAGGCAAAGTAAGGCGGGGAAGGAATGCAACGAACTACGGCGGCACGGTGCCAGGAGTCACAGTCGCACCCCCCCCCCTCCCTCTCTCTCTCTCTCTCTCTCTCTCTCTCTCTCTCTCTCTCTCTCTCTCTCTCTCTCTCTCTCTCTCCCTTTTACTTCGCTCCCGCTGCTTCAGACCCAATTTCCCCGGCTGTCCGGCCGACGCGATGAAACTCTTCTCCTCTCCAGAGTGCCGAGCTGCTGCGGTACTGTTGTGTACGCGTTCGCCTGACAGATACGCGGGGCGGGGCGGGGCGGGGCGGCTATGGACGGCGCGGGGCGGGGTGGGGCGGCCAGCGGTACTGCGCGCGGACGGAAAAAGGAAAGGAGAGGGAGGTCACTCGGCCGTGCAGCACAATACAAATGTAGCGGCACGGGGAGGTGGAGGGGGTGGGGGAGGGAGCACTGCAGCAGCGCGTGCGACTTGGTGCACGTAGTATGTCTACGTCCTGCCCCCCCCCCCCCCCCACCTCCAACCCCGACGACCATCACGCTCGTAACGACGGCCCCCACACCGCGCTTGCATTTTGACTCCGCAAGGAGAGAATAACCTTTCTCTTGGACCCTCCTCCTCCTCCTCCTCCTCCTCCTCCTCCTCCTCCTCATACTTCTTCTCCTCCGAATTCATCCTATTCCTCTTTCCGCACCAACTGGCCTCTTCCTCATCCAGTAAGGAAGTGCAACAATTAAACGCACGCGTCAATAACAAGTAAGGATGTTCACTGGACATATTATGGTGCCAGTGCAGCGTAACATATCGGCACGGCGACATTTGTTGCAATTTTTAACACGACACTGCAAAGGCGAAGATTATGGACCACTGAAATTTTATATTGCAAATATATTCCATAATGATTTAAAATAATGGGATAGTCCAAGTCATCCTCCCCTTTGGTGTGCGGGGGCGGGGGCAGGAGATACATCGGGAAATATATCGGCTGAAAAGAACCGCGGTGGTCGTGTTCCTGGGGTTGGGCCGGGTCGGTATCTTAGGCGGTCGCACAGGAGGGGGCTGGGGGGCGGGGCTGGCTGCACTGCGAGGGCCCGATCAAGTGCCCACGCCGGGCCCCGGGCCGAGCCGAGCTGGACCGGACGGGACCGGACCGGCCAGCCGGCCACAAAGGCTGTCCTCAAATCCCCCGCACAGTACGGCAGGCCCGGCAGGCCGTGTGGGGACCACGGCGGGGCGAGGCCGGCGAGGCCTGCCGACATGCGGTGGGAGAGGGAAGGCAAAAGGGATTCAAACAGCGATCGGGTGGCGCGGCGGGGTGCGGCGGGCCAGGCCAGGGCACGGACAAAAGGACCGCGCGCGGCTATATGCGGTTCGACAACGGCTGGCAGCAGAGAGAGGGGGGGGGGGGAGAGAGAGAGAGAGAGAGAGAGAGAGAGAGAGAGAGAGAGAGAGAGAGAGAGAGAGAGAGAGGGGGGGGGGGGAGAGCGATTGGCGCGAAGAGAAGAGAGGCATGACTAACACAGAAAACGTTGTGGCTTTTTTCTTTTTTTTTAAATTGTTTTGAGGGCCAAAATTTGCCTCTTTTACATTGCCATAATTCGGCCTTTTCCTTAAAGAATGCATATTTTTGAGCGCTTTTCATCATGTCCAGGTTCGGCCTTCATCCAAACAACATTTCGAAATTTGGGAGTTTATGTAAAGATCAAAAGTTTGCCTTTCTTCATTAACAGGTTTGACAGTGAAGCAAGAGAGAGATCATCTCATTAAACCTCTTCTCTCTCGCACTCGGGCCGTTGCACAGAGTGACCCCAGAGAGCGTTTTTCTTTGCAGTGAAAGGCGCGCCTGCTCTGGTAATGCGGCGTGTCCAGTCCCAGGCGCGCCGGCCGAGCTACACAGACAGTCAGCCTGTACCCTGTACCCGGGGCCACACAGCGTGCCGTTAACGAGCACTGCACTACAACGAGAGAGAGAGAGAGAGAGAGAGAGAGAGAGAGAGAGAGAGAGAGAGAGAGAGAGAGAGAGGCGCGCACGCGCACGCGCACACACACACACACACACACAAACACACACTCACACCTGGACCAACTAACGACCAGCTGGTCGGCCCGGCCAGTCCACTGATTGTGCCCCCATCAGCCGCGCGTCCGGCTCGCCTCTCAAACAGCCATAAGTGGTCCCGTTGCAATGCGGTGGCTCTGTGTTTGTTAACGTGACGGGCGGCACTGCCCGCCGAAAACACACACACACACACACACTGCGAGACACTAATTGTGCGAAGGGTTGCTCACCCGAGAGTGCTTCGATTTATATTCGCGAGCATTCGACCCACAAGAGTATGAAAATCACGCTCACGGCTACACTCTCAGCCCGTTACTGACTTTTCAGACCCCTTTGTCAGTATTCCTGCTGCTTAAAAACCTTTATAAGCTACTGACAACTTTTTTTGTCAGTAGTACGAAATAATTCCTTTTTACGTTACTGACAATTTCATCTTTAATTAGTAGATTACTGACAAAACTATACAGAATAACTGAAGAATTCATCAGTAATCCTGCTGCGTAAAAACGTAGGTATTTACTAAGAATAAAATCAGTTGAGGTCTGAGAGTGTATTTTGTAGAAGCAAGCACACTCACACTCCAAAATTTTGAGGCATTGTTCTGGACATTATATTTTGTTTTTCCAGCGACAAATAACATTTTGAACTCTTTAGTTTTATCTTTACACTTTCAATTATTCGCGGGGGTTACTCACAAAACACCTTTCTGTCGTGGCAATAACCTCTCGCACCCCAATAAGACAGAGGTACGGGGTGATGAGTATGAAGATAAAGTAGCTGCGGTAAACGCAATAAAAGAGGAAAGGAGCAAGGAAGTTATCACGAATTAACTGCGCCGCCGCCGCTTGGGCCGACAGATAAAACGAACCAGGCAGCGGGGCGGGGCGAGGAACTGCTCTGCGGTTGCGCTGCCGCCTCGCTCCTCTCCGCTGCTAACTGTCCGGACGCACGCAGCACGCGGGGGACGGGGCGGGGCGGGGCGGGGCGGGGCGGGGCGGGGTGGGGCGGGGCCGCCCGGAGCCACAACACCTTTGCCCCCCTTTTCTTCCGCCCTTTCCCCGCCCCCACCTCCTTCCATTCCTCCGGACCTGATGGCGCGGACTCCGGAAATAAAGCCCGGGGAAGTACCTCCGGATCAAACCGCGCGGAAAATACGCCCCGGGTCCACTGGCCGACGCCAACGGGGGAGGAGAGAGGAGAGAGGTTTACTGCGTCCCTCTGCGCTGTGTACCCCTCCCTCTCTCCTTTCCTTGCAGGGACAGTGCTCTCTCTCTCTCTCTCTCTCTCTCTCTCTCTCTCTCTCTCTCTCTCTCTCTCTCTCTCTCTCTCTCTCTCTCTCTCTGATCTGACCCCCGCAGTGCCCGCGGCGGCCACGCCCCGCCACGCCGCCGTCACGTCCAGGCGGCCCGGCCAGCGCTCCAGCAGCGCACACGTGCTCAGCAGATACAATGACGGATTTTAAAAATATTCCCTCCGATATTTATATTAAGGCTTCCACTTGTTTCTCCATTCATCATTTTTATTTTAAAAAGACAGGGAAAGAGTTGCCGGGCTTGTGTGAGGTAGATAAATAGATGGATGGATAGATAGATAGATAGATAGATAGATAGATAGATAGATAGATAGATAGATAGATAGATAGATAGATAGATAGATAGATACGTTTATTTAAGATTTATTGGGGGTATTAAAGTCATAGCAGGACAAAACGAGAGTAAAATACAGGTCCACACTGTTAAAAGCTTACGGTGAAACCTGCACCACTGTAAGTTACGGTGCATATTCACCGTAACTTACAGTGAATATACACCGTAACTTACAGTGGTGCAGGCTATTCGCCGTAGCTTACGGTGAAAATGCACCGTAACTTACAGTGGTGCAGGCTGCTCACTGTAGCTTACGGTGCATATTCACTGTAAGCTTTTAACAGTGCACTGAAAAATAGATGCATGGACGTTTGAAGAAAGAGAAAAAGTTATTGTGCGAACTGCATCACAGTTATTGACAAACCTTATACAGTAGTACTGTTATTTTTACATAAAATATTGAACTTAAAACTATCAGAGAGAGAGGGAAGAGAGGAGAGAGAGGGACAGAGAGGGGAGAGAGGGAGAGGAGAGAGAGAGAGACAGAGAGAGAGAGAGAGAGAGAGAGAGAGAGAGAGAGAGAAGTGAATTATGCAATGCAGGCCCTACAGCTAGCTCACATATGCATTCAAACTTAAAACCCCAGTGAGAATGTTCACACTTTTACAAGTGTGCGACATTCACACACTTGAGCTTCTCTTGAGGATGGAATCTCGCCGGACGGGGCAGGATTCATCCCCATGGAGACAGGACCAGACCAGAGGCTGCGTGTTCGGTCGGCGGGTCCCGCTCGTAGGTTCCCCCCACCCCCCGGGGAGCCGTGTTGCTGGGCCCTGTCCCTGTCCCAGCGCTACAGTATCGCCGCCCCCTCCCCCTCCTCCTCCCCCTGGACTCCACAACTCCACAACGCAGCAATGCTTGACCCCCCGACCGGCCCGGTCCGACCCGGCCCGGCACAACCCGGACCCCCGGACCCACACACCAGAAATAACGCGCGCGTCTTCATTAACGCCATTCAACCCCTCGTAAAAAGAAATCCCGCTCCGAGGCGCCGCAATTTTATCACAATTTGGTGGCTCTTGTTTAGAGGTTGAGGCATGACAGAGGCAGCGAGAGATAGAGAGAGAGAGAGAAACATAGAAGAAGTAAAAATACACATCTCATCGATCGCGCCACCACATTTCTTTTTCTTTTTTTAAAGAACGGAGAAGAGTGTGAGGTGTATTGGACCAAACGTGGAGGGACTAGAAATAGGTTTGTTTTATGATAGATAGCCGAGCAGCTCGGCTGCGGTCGGGACGTGGCGGGGCGGGGCGGCATGTGGGGCGACTGGTCGGTCGGGTCGGGTCGGCTCTGCCTGGATGGTCCCCTAATCAATCGGAATTAAGGTTAGTCTTTGGCCATTGAACAATAACTCACCCCATCCATTCAGGATGTTTGTGTGACAGCCCCCCCCCCCACCTCGTTCCTCCGGGTACAGGCGCCATATACTGCGGCGAGGCCCACAATCATACGACACGACTACCCTTTCTTTTTTTATGATGGTATTGTCGAACGACAAATTTATCATATCCCCTGGGAGAGGCGGTGGAAGCGGGAAGGGGGGGGGGGGGGTGTCGGAGGGACCGATGTGTAAAAAGGAGAAAAACGGCAAGCAAAATACTCATTGGTCCGCTGGGAGTGTGGAACACCGGTGGTCTGGTGTGCTTGCATGCATGCGTGCGAATAAGTACGCGCGGGTGTTTTACCCCGCGCGGCCCGCTCTGCCAATAACGCCACATTATGGATGGGGAAGGGTTAATGTTGACAATAGGGAGGGGACCACATGGCTGTCGGATCCGGTCCGCCGCGGTTGGAAACGTCATTGATTTACAGACCCAAGTTATTAATTATTCAATCACAATACGCGCCAGCGTACGTTGCGAGTAGGGAAAGGTCGCATCAGGAAAAAAAGAAATGCGCTCCATTTATTCCGCCTGAGCCAACAGACCCTCTTCCGTGTTATTGTTTTCCAACGCACGATTGACCAGACCACGGCTGAGTTACTTCTCACGTAAATTCAAAATACTTTTTTTCCCCTCCCTACACTACCGTAAGGCTGAAATCAATGACGTATACGAAACTTCCAACCAGCGAAAACAATGGTAGATATTATTTATCTGATGTTTTTCTTTTCCTCTCGAGATGCGAGGAGGAGCGTGGGTCTCCATACAACGAAACCAGCACCAGCTTTCCGAATGCATGAGTCGCGAGAGAGAAAAGAGACAGAAGAGGGAGGAGAGAGGGAGATAGGGAGAGAGAGGCATTGTACAGAGGGGGGCGCGAGAGAGGGATACAGGGAGGGTGGCGCGGAGCAGCGCTGTCGTGGACGCTGCGGATTAGATCTTGATCCTGCTCTGTGTCTGCACCTCGCTACGCCACGCCCCGCCACGCCCTGCCACGCCCCGCCTCGCCCACCGCGCGCGGCTTTTGTTCCAGCGGGGCGCGGCGAGCGGGGGGCTGGAGAGGGGATTTGCGGGGCGGGGCACGGCACGCCCGTCCGATGGGATTCGCGGTTCGACGCTGCGCCACAGTCGCACTTAATCCCTCCGTATTTTCCGATATTTCCAAGCATATGCTTTGTTTTACTTTTAGAATTTATGTAAACTTTTATTTTTCTCAATCATGCGTTGAATTTTGAGTTTTTCCTTTACTTTACTGCCAACAAGCAGAAAATTCACCTTGTTAACAAAACGGGGAGTTTTAAGCAAACGCCCTCGCGGATAGCGGATGGGTCTTTTGAAAAGGACCTTTGTAGGCTACTCGGCGAGCTCCTGACGCGAGGCGAGGCAGTATGTGCGTCCCGACCTCTGAAAGAGACGCCGCTGCTGCTACTGTGTGTGTGTGTGTGTGTGCATGCGTATGTGTGTGCGCGCGCAGCCGTGGCCTATTTTCGCACTTGACGACGCGGGGGCCGACGGGACACCCTGCCCTCCCCTGCACGGCCCGGCCCGGCCCCGGGGTCCCTCTCGACTACAAGCCTCCCCTAAGGTTATTTTTCCCCTATTTTATGCGGACCGCCATCCGGCGATGTCGCCCCTCCCCCTCCCCCGCCCCCCGGAACCCCACCATCACTACCGCCATCCCAACGCCCCCGTACTGCACCCCTTCCCATGGCAATCCATGTGTCCTTTCACCCCTTTCACTATATTTCTTTCTCCCCACCCAAACTGGCTGCTGCTGTCCGCATCACTGCGGAAAGGACGACTGCAACTCAAGCCGAGGGGCGCCGCAAAATCGGAGGGCAATGCGGGGGCAAGAAATAGGGGGGGGTGGGGGGGTGGGGGGGTGGGGGGCTTCCTAGCGACAAAGAGGCAGAGAGGAGAGAAGCGATTATACTGAACTGAAAAAAGACTTTTCTCATAACGCGGGTACGCCCCACACCAACCCTTGCCCTCCCCTCGTAAAATAAAAATATGTATATGTAAATAAATACATCGCAGCCAGGACCTATCCCAAAAGTTGGGAGTGAAATGTTAACCTGCCCCGTGCCAAAGGCAAGGGCTGACCTACTTCAGGCTTTTGCATATGCGAACATGTGGCTGGACTGCTTCAAAGTGCGAGAAACCCGGTCCCCGACCCGACCCTCACCTCCTCTCTCAAAGTTGCGCGGAGCGCACGCTCAGCCACCCCCTCTCTCTCTCTCTCTCTCTCTCTCTCTCTCACACACACACACACGCACACACACACACGCACGCACACATATGAACACATGAGCAAACCGTGCCGTGCAAGCACACGTGCACGATCGAACTGTGCAATGTTTAGTCTCTGCTAGGTATACTATGTGTACTGAACCAATTCGCGGGAACGGGAAAATTTCAAGAAAAATAAGGCTACTTCGTGCCTAAAAATGTTCCTATTCTGCGGTTCAATGAATTTGTTTCATCTCAATAAACAGACTGTCAGTTTGTGTGTGGGACTAATAATAGGACTAGGGGCCTATAACAACATCATTTCATCCTTGTGAAGATAACCGCGAAAAACGTCGCAGAGTTCCCAAAAGAGTTTTCTTTCTTTCTCTACAGCGCGCCACGCGCCTCCAGACCAGACCCGCGACACTGCTACTGCTGGCCTATATAGGTGCGCCCCGTCCCGCCCCGCCCCGGGCCACATTGTAAGAATTCTGAATAAACATGAGAGTTCCTCTGTCGCACCGTGTGTGCAAAAGTATGTGTGTGTATGTGTGTGTGTAATGTGTGGCGTAACACACGAGACGGAAAGAGAAACACAGAGGAAAAAGCGAGAGGGCAGAGAGAGAGAGCGGCGCATCGGGGCGCTGCCTTCATATGGGGCAGGGCGCTCCTGGGCCTATGGGCCTCCCGGCCGAGATGAGGCCGTCTAGGCGGCTAGACAAGTAATAGGAGAGCGCACGGGCTAACGCGCCTGTGTGTGTGTGTGCGAGAGAGACAAAGAGAGGAGAGGCGAAGGGCACACACAGCAGCTCGACCCCAAACCGTCGTTCTCTCTCCTCTTCTTTCTCTTCTTCACATACACACTCGTATACGCACCTTTGCGTGCAGTCAACGCACAGTTCTCGCGCCGTTGCCCTTCACACACCTCCGAGAAAAACCTACTGCGCCGTCGCAAAAAAAGTATTCTGGAATCGCGAAGAATACTATTAATACGATCGGGAAATTTACTACCCATTACCCATATGCCTTGAAAGGTCCTATAGGTGCAAACGAGGGGGAAATAACCGCTGAATTAGGTGTACAAATTTAGTGAATTGGATGTGAATTGCCTTGAATTGGCTGTGAATTGGCTTGTATTGTCTATGAATTGGACTGAAATAGTGTGTGAATTGGCTTGAATTGGGTTTGAATTGGCTTGAATTGGCTGGAGTTGAATTGAAATCAGATTTGAATTAGGTTGAATTGGCTTGAATTTGTTTGAATTGCACTGAATTTGTTGAATTAGTGGTGTACATTAAAGTCCGAGGTTATTTCCCCCTCGGGTGCAAAGTATAGACCGGTCCTTGATAGCGGGGTGCACTGAGAGTTTTTTGTTCTGTTTTGTTCTGTTGCGGCGATCGAACTATAGTTCGATCGAACTTTTAGTTCTGAGAATGGAAGTTTCGGTCGTAGCGACTGAATTTTTCAATGCCCACAACTACTCCGACGGATCGAACATTAGTTTGATGTTGGGCTTTAAAGATTTGATGGCTGCAACCAAAACTTTTTCTCCTCCTGCGCCCGCAGGATACTTGACGCTGCAACGCGCCGGCCGCGCCAACTCAACCATCGTTATATATTCGGTTTAAATGTTCCGCAGAGCAGGGCTTAACGGCTCGAGGAGCGAGGCGGGCGTCCCAGCAACAAGAACACGAAAAGAAAAGTTTGATTTGTAGCGGCCGTCTTTCTTCCACCATCTCCTATGGGCGAGAAGATTCAACAAGAGCAATTTCGCCAAACTGTTCGAAACGGAAGAGAAAAAGCAAGCAAACGAGGCGAGCGCGGTATGCGGCGACAGGCCTGTATAGGGTGACAGGCCGACAGGCCGCGGTGGATGAAAATGACCGCGGCTCATGTTGTGTTCGGCTTGTTTGCAGCCGATTGAGTCAACGTTGTCAGAAGCGAAAACAAACCATGACAAAGGTGCTGTTTCAACCTCGGAAACTATTGGGAAAAGTATAGACTCGGGGCGGAGCGGGGGTGGGGGGGTGGGCAGGGGGCGGCAGGCTGCCAGGCGCCGCGGGAGGGGAGGCAGGAAAATTCTTTCTGAATGACTCAGTGAAAAGTTTTGCCGAATCGAAACCAAACCAGCACGAGAGAGAGAGAGAGAGAGAGAGAGAGAGAGAGAGAGAGAGAGAGAGAGAGAGAGAGAGAGAGAGATTGAGAGGGGAGTGAGGAAAGAGAGTGGTGCTTCCGTGGAAAGGCGAGAGCGGGTTGGGTAAGAAAAATACTACGGAAGTAAAGACAGGGTGGGAGGGGGGGGGCGAGGTAGCGGGATCGAGAGAGAGAGAGAGAGAGAGAGAGAGAGAGAGAGAGAGAGAGAGAGAGAGAGAGAGAGAGAGAGAGAGAGAGAGAGAGAGAGAGAGACGGACTCCTGCGCCAGTGTCTTAAGCCAGTGTGCGGAGCGGAGCCAAAAAGTGCGCGCGCGGGGCCTGGGGCCGGGATTTGGGCTTTTGGAAGTCGCGGGGGACAGAGCAGGGAGTAGCTGAGGTGGGTGGGAGCCCGGGGGGGAGGGAGGGCTGGGCTGGGCTGGCCTGAGGCGACTAGCGCCCGCGGCCCGGCGCCGCCACGTCCTGCAACTTGCTTCTCAAGTTGGCTCGAGCCGAGCCGGGCAGCCCAGGCGCGATCAAATTTATGCGTGGGCGGTCCGGGGCGCACCGGCCACGCTGCGGCCCCACCCCGCGTCAAGTGTCAAGTAAGTAGCGGCAGTGCGCTGCGAGGGGGAGGGGGAGGGGCCGGCTGCAGGGACAGGACTAGGACTAGAAAATCTAAAGCGGCGCCTCTCGGCTGGGCTAGCAGGTCCCCCCGGCGGCGACAACTACAAACGCACCGCGAGAGCTGAGTCCGAGGGTGGTGTTCACTGTTAGAACCCGTGACCCCGCGACTGCGACTATTATGCATATTACGCTGTATTACGCTCCGAATTGTTTTCAGATTTGTCCGCAAACAGGCAAAAACAGCACAAAAATAATTAAAAGATGGAGAATTTCGGCTTTTACTTTCCTATACTACGCTTCCACTACGGATACTATCACGCATTTATATCGGATAGAGTGGCCCGACTTTTACTAGATTGCGCATCCCCTTAGCCGAGTCCGCAATCACAGAGGCTTAAAATAAAATTAACAATAATTCAATCAACTTATCACCGTTTTATCCTACTCACAAGCACAACATTTTTCCTCTGAAAGGGGATATATACGTTTGTCGAAAATTTCCATGTCGGGGACCATGGGTCCCATGCGACGCGGGGGAACGGCGAAAGGCTCGGCTGAGCTCGGCTCACAGTAGATACCACCGCGACGAGACCAAGATCAGGTGCGGCCGTGCAATCGACCATCATACCACAACAGACCCTCCGGGCCCGTCCCCAAGTTCTCTCTCTCTCTCTCTCTCTCTCTCTCTCTCTCTCTCTCTCTCTCTCTCTCTCTCTCTCTCTCTCTCTCTCTCTCTCTCTCTCTCTCTGTCAGCTCCCCGGGGCGGTGGGCGTAGGTCTGCCAGCGCAGCCGGCGCGCAGCCGGCGCGCCGCCCCGCCCCTCCTCCGGTCCCAAGCCATTCAATTCCGAGTTCATATCGAGCCACTCTCTCAAACTGTCCTAAACCTGTTACAAGTTGGGAGATGAGCGCCTCGGCGGCGGCGCAGCGCGACGCAGCGGGAACTGAGGGGCTCTTCGAATAGGGTGCGGGGGGTTCTATATGAGGAAACGGCTGAGTCGTGAGGAAAGTGCTGTGTGTGTGTGTGTGTGTGAGTGTGTGAGAGAGAGAGGGGGGGGGATGGAGAGGGAGAGAGAGGGAGAGGCGGGGAGGGAGCAGGAGGAAGAGGCAGAGGCAGAGGGAGAGAGGGATGGAGAGAGAGAGAGAGAGAGAGAGAGAGAGAGAGAGAGAGAGAGAGAGAGAGAGAGAGAGAGAGCGGGGGGGGGGTGAGAGGTGGAGAGAGATGAGGGTGGTCGGAAGGTGGTTGAAGCACGATGCGGCTCGCATAAGCGCTGCCAATTATCCTCATCTCTGTGAGGCAGTGGGCAGTCAACGAGACCTGTGCGGGCGGAGCGCGGAGCGGAGTGGAGAGGCAGAATGGCGCCATGTTAACAACACGATTTCGTGCACTCTAGAAGTTTTAAATATATAAAATATAAAGTAAACTAGACTTGAATATATAAACCACTTTGGAGCAAGTTTCTTTCCCCCAGCCCCAGCAGAAACACACACACACACTCAATCACTTGCCCACTCACTCACTCACTCACTCACTCACTCACTCACTCACTCACTCACTCACTCACTCACTCACTCACTCACCCACTCACTCACTCACTCACTCACTCACTCACTCACTCACTCACTCGCACACACTCACACTCACTCACACTCAGAGTGCTGCGTGATCGGGCACCGCCCATCCCGATCACTGCCCCGCCCCGCCACCCTGTCCCCTGTCCCCATCCTGGCCCGGGGGGCTCGGCTCGGCGGCCGCAAAGGAAACGGCAACATTTCTCCATTTTTAAAATCAGGAGCAGCCGCCCTGCTCCGCCCCGCCCAACTGGGTGGAATCGATGATGCAGATCCATTATGCATGTTCAGTTCCCCTCCCCCCACCTTACCCCCCTCCCCTCCTGAGCTTCCCTTCCCTGCGCCTTGGGGGAAGGCAGCGGCGGCGTACGCACCGTGTGGCGTGTGTCACTTGGTGCGCCAGCCACCGCGTTCCGCGCATTATCAAGAAGCCGGACAAAAGGGAGGGGGAGGTGGGGAGGAGGGGGGACTAGGGGGGGGGAGAGGGAAGTGGGCGGAGGAGAAAGGCCCCGGGGCGCAACCCCCGCCGCCGGCCGACCCGCGCTGTCTGGCGCGTACTTGGCTCCGGGCGGGGGAAAGGCGCGCCCGGTACGGTATTAGCAATTCAGCCGTGCACCCCCTTCCACCCTCACATACGCACACACACACACTCACACACACGCACCGACGTGCAGTGCTGTTACATGGCGTAGGGGAAAAGAAAACGATAAAAATATATACGTAAAAGAAATTAGCACCTGCGTACAGAAAATATACGCATTACGCATCTGCACGTGTTTCCTCTCTCTCTCTCTCTCTCTCTCTCTCTCTCTCTCTCTCTCTCTCTCTCTCTCTCTCTCTCTCTCTCTCTCTCTCTCTCTCTCACACACACACACACACACACACGCAAAGAGAGGCACATGATGAAGATGAATAAGAATGTCACAATGAAAAAGAAAGCGGGCAGGGGCGTCTACCTCCAATGCGGCTGGCACCACTTCAGGTTGAGAGTGAGAGTGAGAGTGAGTGAGAGAGAGAGAGAGAGAGAGAGAGAGAGAGAGAGAGAGAGAGAGAGAGAGAGAGAGAGGGGATGAAGGAGTAAAACACTCTCGTTTTCCATTCATCCAGCCCGCCGCCAGCCCGCCACAGGCTACAGCTGGCGCCGAGGCCCGCTGCCCCCCCCCCCTCTCACTCCCGGTGCGGCGAGGTGTTCGCGTCCGCCCCTGAATGATGTCATAATTACTGCGCCGCTGCAGCCGATGGGACAGTGCGCCTGCTGCAGCGCCGCGCACCCCATCAACCTCCTCCCCGCCCCCGCGCCACCCGGCTACGGCTCCGGCTCAGGCTCCGGCCGGGTGGGGGAGTTCCGGCGGGCCCGCTTCTCCCGCGCTGCATGTACTGTACTGTACTGTTCCTCCGGCTGCTGCCGCGCCCCGCCCCGCCCCGCCCCGCCCCGCCCCGCCCCGCCCCGCCCCGCCCGCCTCTGGCACGGACCCCCTCTAGGCGAATGAACTCCCCTCGCCCCGCCACACCCCACCGCACCTCTCTCTCCCCTACTCGGCTCCATCCCTCTTGGCTCCGCACCGGAAACGCCACAGCAGATTCAAACCGCAGTCCGCATGTGCCAAGGGGGAAGGGGGGGGGGGGGAGAAACCATACGCGCGGCTGGGAGGGGAGGGGCTGCTCGCCCCCACCCCCCTACATCCCCTCTATGCCCGCCCGCCGCGCGCCAGACTGAAGGTATGTGGCCGCGACCTAGCTCACCTGTCATACTGTTAAAACAAACCCCAAGGAATGCACCAGGATTTTTTTCTCGTTTCCAATTAAAAAACAAAAACAAAAATCCAACAGCTTACTCACTGGAAAAACTAATGTGACATGTGTCACGTCAATTGATGCGACCAGTTTTGGTCACACTATGTGATGTGACATGAGTTTCGGTCATACCACCTGATGCGACATGAGGTTTGGTCACACTTGTGATGCGAACACGTACACTGGAAAGGTGGTAGTCACATTCTCGCCCGTATTGAGCGCAGTATTTTTTCATCGCTCATTAAAAGTGACTTTCGCTAAAACGACTCAAATCGAGTATTTTCTTGAATTTTAAAAATCGCTCCGGAAGAGTGACATTTGATGATTTGACTCAAAAAGAGTCATCAAAGTGACTCTAATAATAGAGCTATGTTCATGCATATCGCTCTCCCAGGAGCATGAAAATTTGCTCTTTCAGGATCGAAAAAGGCGACTCCTCCATTTTCAGTGTAGCAGGCATAACCACAAACACCACAAACGCGACCAAAATCTCGGTCACATCACAAAACGTTACCAAAAGCTCGGTCACAGCACAAAACGTTACCAAAAGCTCGGTCACACCAGCACATGTGACGTGTCACATTTGTTTCTCTATTGCTGTTATGTCAAAAAGCGTACGAAACCCAGGAGTGACAATTTACATAGCACACCAACGCTTACTCGCGACGAGGAGACATGACGGAAGTGTCACAAAAAGAGTAAGGTCAAAAGAAAAAAATATTCCCTTCTCTGGGTGGTTTTAGCTGACAAGTAAAGCATTGGCAACTGAAATTTCAATTTTCAAATTTACAGAAAAATTTTTGATTAAAGGGCAACGAATCTTTACAAGTGAATTAAGAATATTAAACGCTATAATTGTAGGTAATATTATCGAAATCTCTTGGGCAGATTTGTACCTTCCGTACCGTAAGGGGCCATATAAAACAAGTGACACAGACGTTTTCCAGAGATTTAAGAAAGCAGCTCCGTTATGCCTACAGAAAACATCTATTAAAAATTCAATAAAAATACGGGCGCCAGTCAAGCACGGCTCCGTGACTAGGCCTCTTCTTCCGAGCGCATTACGCGGTCGCGCATAACTCTGTGCCGGACAATGAACCGGTCTGGAGTTTCGCTGGACCGCAGCGTCCCGGGCCCGGGCCGGGCCGGGCCGGGCAGGACAGGCGGGGCGCAGAGCCGCGCGGGTCAAACTTTGTTAATATCCACGAGCAGCAGCAAACCCCGGCGCCGCCACTATCACCCCCGCCAGCCCCCCTCATCCCTTTCACTCACCGCCCCGCCCCGCCCCGGAGTGCTCGCTGCTCGTGCCTGACAGCACACCACCGCCAACTCGGAGTAGTGCTCCATGCAGCACTCAGCCCCGGATCCATGTGTGCTTCAGGAGACGTGGCGGGGTGCGGACGTGTGAACTGTGTTGGCGAGCGGGCAGACAACGAGTCGGGCAGGACGACCCGAAGCGGGGCGTGGCAAGGCGGGGCTAGGGAGACTGTCGCGGTCTCTAGGCAGGCAGGGCAATCCCTTGGCGATTCAGCACCCTACGGAAAATTCAGCCGTGCGTTAGGTTAGGTTAGGTTGGTCCGATCCAAATAGGCCTAGGCCTCTGCAGACAGAGCAGCTGCTCTAACCTAACCTAACCCAATCGAACCTACCCTCACCGAACGTTCGTCCTCCAAAACGGATGGTCGCGAAATAGGCCGCGCACAGCTGAATTTTCCATAGGGTGCTGAATCGTCTAGGGATTATTGGCTGAGCTAAATTTAAATTGAAATTTAACTTTAACTTTAAATGCTCAGCCCTGTCAGAAAGCGCAAGGGGAGACCGCCTGGAAGATGGGGTGGCGTGAAGTGAAGCGGCAGGCGTGAGGCGTGGGATGTGAGGTGGACAGGCATGCCAACCAAAATCGCGAAAATATTTTAATTTTAGCGCGCCGCAGGCCAAGGTAGACGCACATTTAGCTCAGCTTCACACGGTCTACCTTGTAAATAAGGGGGCGGGGAAGGGCAGGGCAGAGAGGCCGACGTGCGTGCACTTCACCGACCGTACTGTAAATGCCGCGGCGAGCACTTCCTTGTATTCACGACAGGCAGGGCATCGGGCGTGGCGGGGTAACTGACGGAACAGGAACAGTGGCGGGGCAAGGTGAGCGCGGGAGTGACAGCTTCTCACCCCTAGCCACCGCCACTCCACGGCTCAGCTCAACTCTCCTCTCCCTATCCCTCTCTCTCTCTCTCTCTCTCTCTCTCTCTCTCTCTCTCTCTCTCTCTCTCTCTCTCTCTCTCTCTCTCTCTCTCTCTCTCTCCTCCCCCTTAACCGTGGGAACGGATCGCTCGGCTCCACCACGCCGCGTCACCGCATAGCAAAAGGGGGCGGTGCGGAAAGGCGGGGGAGGGGATGGAGCAATTTGTGGAGGTGCGCGGAATTTTGATGAAAGGTGTGTCTCAACGGGGCGGGGTGAGGCGAGGAGGGGAGGGGTGGGACGGGGCGGGGCGGGTCCGTCCGTCTGCTAGCCCCCTTCACCTGAGAAGGTGGTGTCGGAGAGTCGCTTCCCTTTCCGTCTCCCTCGCAGCTTTCACTTTCCCTTTCACTCGTATCACTATCTTTTTTTTCTTCTCACGCACTCCCTTTTTCACCTCCTCCCCCTCCCCTCCACAACCACCACCCTCCTTCTACCCTGAACCATTTCTTTTTTCCCCCACTTTGGTAAGCGGATACCGCCGCCCACTCAGGATCGTCAAACTATACGAGCTTGCGCTCTAGACGGAAGGCACCACGACCATATGCGCATACGTACCTCAATATCTCAGGTAAAATTTGGAGCTCAAACCCACGCTAAATGTGGCCTTGAACCAATAACATGCGTTTCGCTCAAGCACGAAGGGGAGCGGTTCGAGACAAAATTGACGTAAATTTACGCCCGAATACTAGATTTGAATGGCGCCTGCGCGATGATAGCAAATAATTTGCACTGCTCGATTCAAGTGCTTCACGCGTGATTCAAGTAAACGCTGTTCTGGGTGCACGCTGCCCTGCCCTGTGCAGCCCTGGTCCTGGCCCCGGTGCTGTACCCTCCAGCAGCGAGCGGCCGGCACACTCAAACACATTCCAAAGGACCTCTCCCTTCAGTCTCTCTCTCCCTCTCTCTCTCTCTCTTAGGCCGTCTCCCTCCTTCATCGTGTCCTTCTCCGACCCGACGCTGCCGAAGGACGCCCCGCTTCAAAGCGACCGACCGACGAGCAGCGTCGGCGAGGTGAGCGGACCGGAGAAGAAGTTTCCGAGAAACACACGGGGTGGGATAGTAAGTAGAGTGGAGGAGGGAGAGAGAGAGAGAGAGAGAGAGAGAGAGAGAGAGAGAGAGAGAGAGAGAGAGAGAGAGAGAGAGAGAGAGAGAGAGAGAGAGAGAGAGAGAGAGAGAGAGAGAGAGAGAGAGAGAGAGAGAGAGAGAGAGAGAGAGAGAGAGAGAGAGTGGAGAGGGACGTGAGGGAGAGCTGCCTCGGCCTCGCTCCCAAAGGTCAGCCATCCGTGTGGGGGAGCAGCGGCAGCGACGGCGCCCCCGTGGTGGCTCCCTCCACCGGGCTGAGGAGAGGAGGTTGGGGCGGGGCAGGGCAGGGCGGGGCGGGGCGGGTAAACACAGCGCACGCGGACGACGCCCGGGGCGGGGCGGGGCAGGGGACACACGGCACGGCCAGGCCCTCCTCACCGGCAAGGACGCGGACCCGACGCTCCGCAACCAATATTTTCCGAGGGGACCGCCGGCAACGGCGCGGAAGGCGAGGAAATACCGCGCACCTACGGCTGTACCCACGGTGCTGTACCGAGCGTTTCGGAGAAGACGCAGGTGCATGACGGGTCTACCTACTGGTGTAGTACTCACTTGGCGCGAAGGAGCCCACGGAGAAAAGGATTTTGTTCTCACAACAAACAAATTGTTAATGTATAGCATTTACAATATTTTTTGTTTCAGCAACTAAAACTCTGTTGGATGAGCAAAGCGTCTGTTACTAGTACTACAACAGTACTCGAACAAAATTTCTGTTGTAGTAATATATGCTTTGCTCAGCCAACAAATTTTTGGTTGCTGGAACAAAACATATTGTTAGGGACATAGTATTAACATTTTTTGGGGGGTGAGAGCAAAATCCTTTTCTCCGAGCCATTGAGCCCCTTCGGTAGGCAAACCTTTATCTGAAACACCAAGCACGCCACCGTCTCATTGAAAAATTAAACATTCTTATAGCAAAAGATCTTTGAAGTGAAATAAGAGCAGAATGGCAGTGTAGCATGCAATTACATATCGGGGAGGAAGTGGCGGGAGCTCTGCTGCGCTGCGGAGAAGGTCACGCCAGTAACGTGATCGGCCACTCGGGGGCGGGGCGGGGCGCGGAGGGCCGACCCTCGCCTCGGGGTATGCAAGGGCCGAGGAGGTCAAAGGGGCGTGGTGAGGCAGGCAGGGCGGGGCGGGGTGGAACACCCCGAGGGAAAGGTGAGCAGAGCGGTAGCGCCCCGCCCCGCCCCGCCCGGCCCGTCGAGGCCCGGGCACCGCGCCCAAAAGGTTAATGTTTATAGAACGCCTGGTTATTGTGTTGGCGCACTGCAGCAGGGCGCGCAGGAGGGCGGGGCGGGGCGGGGCGGGGCGGGGCGGGGCGGGGCGGCACAGGGCTGCCAGATTGCCACAGCAGCAGGAGGAGGACGCTGGTGTCGCTGCTGCTTCCGCATGAGGGTCAACAACACACCCAATTCCAGGAGCTGGCCACGCATGAGAATCGGCAGATCCGCGCGCGGGGCGGGGCGGGGCGGGGTGGGGTGGGGCGGGGTGGGTACGCCCTCGCAGCACATGTGGCCAACATACAGTCTCCCTGCTCCCTCTGGTCGCAAGGTCCCCGGGTTGGGGGAGGGGAGGGGGGTGTCCTTTAGCAGCGCGGTTCACCGAATAGCCGCCGGGGGGGCGGCCCTTGTCTACAGGCCTGCAGGCCTCAGGCTCCGCAGGCTGCCTGCCCTGCCAGCAGGACGGCGATAGCAGGTGGCGAGGCCGGCCCCGGCCCCGGCCCCCGAGCGGGATGCAGCAGGCCGCGAGAAAGTGGCCGAGCAATGGGTGGGGAGAGGCCATTTATCCTCGTTACGTGTCCGCCGGCCGCCTCCGCCCCGACCACCGCCTTGCACGCAGAGTGACCACCAGAGACCGCCGGCCACCGGCCACGGCTCTCCCGAAAGAACACACCCACAACAACCAAAATTTCATATTTTTCGAATTCTTATAAAGAGTTCTTATTATGTCTACATTGCAAATGCTGGAATCAGATGTCTCATTTAAAAAAAAAGGGGCGATATTCTTTTCTCTTACTCCATTTAAGGGATAGTTCATCACTCCAAGACTGATGCTTTTCAAATTATTTTTCTAATCGAGCGATAAAACCAAACCTCGCCCTCAAGAAAGCGAGAAAATTTACAGCAAGTTCTCGCTCTCCTGAGGGAAAGAATCCTCGCTCTGGTATTTACAGTAGACATGAGCGCTGTACTTGTCATATTTTCGGTAGCCACGGACTTCATGAAAGGTAGCTTCATAGAGCTTTTGGAATCAACATTGTGCCTGTCGTTCTTGTCTCGCAGCAATGAGAGTGAGCGAGAGCGGCGGCGGTGGGCTGAGGTGGGGACTGGAGGCTGCGGTTGGAAGGAGAGAGGAGAGGGGCACTAATAACGTCACGCGGACCGATGCCCAAATCCCTGAAGGATGCCGGCGCGGCGGGCGCGCCTGCTCGTCTCGTCGAGGTCCAATCCTGTTCGCTCGGACCGAAAAGCAGCTCTGCTGGGGGAGATTTGAGTCCAACCGCCCTCGCCCCGCCCACGGCGCCCACGCGCGGCTCTCGTGTGCACGGAGACTACACCATGCGTATCATCCCAGCAGTTCCATAGGCGACATTTTTAGCAGATGATACATCTTAGCAAAAATAAAATAAAAAGAAACTAAAGAGAATTGATGTTTCATCGGCTTGTACTCTCGCAATAGTATAGAGCGGGCCGGATTGTCACAGTGCGGCGCGGCGCGCGGCATGCGGTGCGGCGGCGCGTGTGCAGGCCTGGAGAGGGGGAAGCCAGGCGGGCCAGGCGAGGGGGTCGGGAGGGGGAGGTGGGGCCAGCGGGGCCGAAGCAGGGACCAGGCGAGGCTCCAACCCATGGTATTGTTGCCTTGCGGCGCCCGGCGGCGCCACGCTCGCGGCTCTCCCGAGTGTAACACATTTATAGCAGTATGTGCCAGACCTGGGTGGGTCGACCCGCCAAACACATGTGTAACGGTGGCTGACTACTCAAACCCCGGAAGTGCAGAAGGCGTTGAAATAAAATTATTCGCACGCACATTTTCGTAACGTTGCCTTAATACACAAAAGTGCAAGACATAATAAGGTGTCAGCTAGCTTTTACTCCCAAGTTCAAAAACCAAGCGCGTACCCCGGGTATATTGTACCTAGGGGGGACTGATAAATGGCTCAATGGCTCGCAGTCCGCGAGGCGCAACACAGCAATCCAAAAATAAAAATTAGATTTTAGTATCATCTGCTTCCATTTACAATCTTGATTGAAATTGTTTTTAAAGTAAGTGAATATCAGCTCGATAAAAAATGGGTCATGTTTATCGGCTTTTAGAAGATTAAAGGCGTCCCTTCCCTCTGAATTTTGGTGTACAAATTTTGTTCATTTTTGTGGATTTTTACTCGTTCTTTACCACCACCTCTCTCCTGAGTGGTGAAAAGAACGAGTATTGTTCTCAGTCGAGTGTAACCCTTAACTGTCCACACTTTCATCTCAGATCTCACAATACCTACAGGCATAATAGTTATACCATTCGAAACTGGAAATGCTGGTCTTTATTCCAACAATGAACTATTTTTCAAGTTTAATAGTATTATTTTGAGAACACTTAACAAATTTTGGATGTTTTCATTCTAAGTCCACAACCCAACTTATAAGTGGAGTTTTCAATCTCAGCAAGCACAATACCCACAGACATGAAACTTGCGCTGATCTCAGCTAGAAGCCTTCCTCTGCATTGCAGCAATGAACCTTTTTTAACGTTTAATAGTATTATTTTGAGAACTCTTAACAAATTTTGTGCGAGTTTTCATTCTAAGTCCCCGAGTCTAGTCGTAGACCGAGTCGGCTCGCGCCAGCTCGCGCTCTCGCGCTCCGCGCCCCAACAATCGGACCCGAGCGGGAGGGCCGAAGAAGGCCCGAGCACCCGAGACGAGCAAGGGCGAGTGTCCCGGGAAAAACTTCCCCTGCACACACGAACGGTGATGAAATCTGAGATGAAAATGTCTTCACTCGACTCACATAACGTTTTACACTCCTACCTCTGTAGCACATAATTATGTAAAGAACGAGTTCCATACTTATCACAAAATTCATTTTGTGTTCTATTTGGCCCTTGTTATTAAATGTTTATGAATATTTGCTGAACTTCTACCTACATTTTTGTGAATGTTTGTAAATTTTTCTTAATTTATCTAAATTCTTCTAAATTTCTCTGAATGTTTCTACATTTTTCTGAATTTTACTGAATTTTTCTGATCTCTCCTAATTTTTTTCTTAATTTCTCTGATTTTTTCGTGATTTCTTTTTCCTGTATGATGAGGTGTACAAAAATTTCAGAGTTGATTCCCCCTCGCCCCGCCCCTTCCACCGTGCGTCCGCGTTTGGCCCGACACCGTCTGATGGGGCGCGGAATGAGACGTTACTGCGCGCCGCGCCACGCCACGCCACTGCACACTCAGCGAAGATGTAGCCATAAAAGGGATAGGGGGACTGCGTGGCGTGGCGTGGCGTGGCGCGGTAGAGACACTTGCCTTCGGAAAGCACTTCTCGCGGTCTCCACCGCACCGCAGCTATGGGCAGCCCGCCCGACACTATGGAGATCAGTGCTGCTGCAGCCTGTTGGTGGACGACGCGCTGCTAAATCTCATCAGCAAAACCGTCCAAAGGGGCGCAAAAATTAAAAAGTTGTAAAAAGAGGAAGAGGGAAAAAAGAAGAAGAAGAAAACGGCCTGCGGCGGTCCGGTCCGGCTCGGCGGCGCACAGAAAATGACGTAATAATATTTAATGTAATATTCAGAGCGGAATGAGCCTCGCCTCTTCATCACGGGGGCGCCGCCCCGCCCCGCCCCGCCCCGCCCCGCCCCGCCCCGCGCAGCAGTTACAGCCCCCTGCCGCCCTGCCCTGCTCATCTCTGCTAAACGCCCGCCAGCAGCGCCGGCCCGACCCATCCACTCTTCTTTGACACCATCTCCCATTGTGCGGCCCGAGCATTGTGCTCGCCAGCTTTACGTGGACCACCAAATGTACGAGAGAGAGAGAGAGAGAGAGAGAGAGAGAGAGAGAGAGAGAGAGAGAGAGAGAGAGAGAGAGAGAGAGAGAGAGAGAGAGAGAGAGAGGGCAGGAAGAGAGAGGGAGAAATGAGGAGAGAGCGAGATAGGGAGAGAGCGAGAGAGACATAGAGGGATAGCGACAGCGAGGAAAGGAGCGAGACAGCGAGACCGAGGTAGAGAGAGAGAAGGAGAAACAGCGCGCTAGCACGCTGGTGAGAGAGAGAGAGAGAGAGAGAGAGAGAGAGAGAGAGAGAGAGAGAGAGAGAGAGAGAGAGAGAGAGAGAGAGAGAGAGAGGAAGAGCGGGGGCAGCAGCGTCTCCGGCCCGTCCGTCTGCACAGCCGGGCCGGGTAGCGACGCAGCCAGCCCTGCATATGCGCCGGAAATGATGATGTCACAGATAGAGCTCAGACATTTACTGGGTGCACTCGACTCTGTACGTCGCAGAGCACCAACCCTCTCCTCCTCCTCCTCCTCCCCCCGCTCAGCTGGCGGCTCGAGAGGGTCGCGTATCTCCCCCCCCCCTCCTCTCCCCCACACATAAGCAAGAGACATGGTTCTCCATTCATAGCCCCCTCCCCTCTCCCCCAACAAGCACCCGCCGCTATCGCCGGCGCTACCGTCTCCGCTAGGCGCTCTGATCTTGGCACAAAACCCGCGCCTCTCCGCCGCGCCACCTCCAATCAGGCCATCTCTAATTCCACCCCCCACCTCTTTACACACTCACACACACACTGTCGCAACGAACGCCGGAAAGCCAAGCGCTCGCGCAATCACGGCAGAATGGTGGGCGGCAGGGAGGGGGCTGAAAGCAAGCCCAAGCCCGTGATGAGGCGCCTCCCTTCCGAAAGTGACGTGGCACTTTCCACGGTGCATTGCCCCCCCTCCCCACCTCTCCAAGCTTTCCTTTTTGAAATCGGCAGCAGCTCTCGACGTTCCGCCTTCCGCCGCGCGCCTAGCGGACGCCGAAGCGCTACCTCGGCGCCTAATCACCGCTGCCAATAATCTTTTCCTCCGCTCGCGCTCCGCCGTGTAATGAACGCGCGGGGAAATCATAAATTATCCATCGAGGTAATCACGACAGTCATGATGAGAACCACGTCCTCCAAGCGACCGCATCCGCTGCCGCCGCCGCATGGGACTATAGTACCTAGGTAAGCGAGCCTCCCGCCCGCCCGCAACCAGCAGGCAGAGGCGCCTCAAAGACTGCGCACGTTAAATCCTTCATGTTTTATTTGCATTTCAATTATTTAATCGCACGCCCTAAACGAGCAGGGGCCTCCTCCCCCCGAATACGGCCCCGCTTCCTGCAACACCGCAGCGCCGCACACGAGGTGCGGTGGGGCGAGGCGGGGCGGGGCGAGGCGGGGCGGGGTAGGGTGGGGTGGGGTGGGTGGAGTGGAGTGGGCGCAAAAGCGTCTCCCCCAATCCTCTTTGTGCCGGGCCGGGGGTGACTCTGTGGCTTGCACCCCGCCCCGCCCCACCCCGACACGTGCGCCCGTGTGCGCGCGCTCGCTGGGCGCGGCGGGGCGCGGCGGGGCGGGGCGGGGTGCGCGAGCCCCGTAGGAAATGACTGTGCAGGTAGGCGTATACATGTTTACGTAGCGCCGCGCGCGCGCCGAGCGGGCAGGGTGAGGTGGGGCGGGGCGGGGTGGGGCGGGGACAGGGGAGTTGCAACAACGAATTTGACAATGACGAGGCAGTGCGTCGCCCCACCCCGGCCCCGGGGGCACCACACCACCGCAGCAGCGCCCAAGGCTCCTACCCGCCCCGCCCCACCACGCCCAACCCTACCCCGCCCCGCCCCACCACGCCCCGCCGCGCCGCGCACCCAGGGGAAGGGTGGTTAATTTTTCATCATCAATGGAAGTTGTGGGTCCGCGGGCCGCGCCGCGCCTCGCCTGCCCCTCACAGGCCGCAGGCGGCTGACGGGGCGGGACGGGGTGCGCGCGCGGCGCGCGGGGGCCAGGGCGCGCCACGCCACAGGGCTGGGCCTTTCACAGGATGAAAGCGTTCCCTGACGTGGGCGGGGCGTGGCGGGGCGTGGCGGGGGGCCCCTTCGACCACCCCGCACTGTCGCACCGCAATTAGATGGGCCCTCCCCTACCCCCTCCCCGCCCCCTTGGGCCTGCGGTCGCGCGGCCGAGGCGAGGCGGCACTCGGGTTGCCTGCCGGGCTGCCTGCCTACCCACCGGGGTGGGGCCCCGCCTGATTTCAGCTTGTTAACTTTCCCGTACATCCTGCCCCACCCTCCTCTGGTCCCGCCACACAGCACGGCCCATCCGAGTGGCCGGGGGAGGGGGGAACGGCAGGGGCGGGACAGACCGTAAAGCGGACGGGTCCCGCACTAGTCACTGAAGGGTCGCCGCACGAAGAGGTCAGTCCTAATCAGGTGAAGGGTTTTAGAGGGAATGAAAGGCGAGGGCCTTGCGGCCTGCGTGCTCCGGAACGGCAGTGGTTTAGTTATTGGCGGCGGCCACGGCACTGGCAGCGCGCTGGCAGCGCTGCTCCGGCAGCCAGACCCGACCGCGCCCGGGCCGGAACCCGCGCAACGGGCCATCGCAGGCAGGGGCATTTGCGTGGCCAGCGGTCAGCGGCACGGCAAAACAGAACCCGCGTCGCTCTTAGAAATTTGCATCCAGTCCTTTTCTTTTTCTTTTATTTTTTCCAAAGCGGTCAGATTTAGTCGATGTTCGGAGACAAACTGATCTGCGATAGAGGGCAAAAAAATTAAAACATGGTGTCGCGCTGCGTGTAGTGTAGAGAAGCGCACCGGCCACAAAACGCAAAGTCATTTGTGCGCCGCCCCCCGCGCCGCCCCCCGCGCCGCCCCCCGCGCCGCCCCCCGCGCTGCCCGTCGGGATGTCGCCCTCCTGTCCTGGGCGGCGGCACTCTGGACGGACGAGCGGAGCGTGAGTTATAGTCCGTCGTGAGTCCGGCCGCCCCGGCCGCCACCACCCGCAGCGCCGCTGCCTCGCTGCCACCAGCCCGGCATTGACAGCCGCCTTTCAGCGGAGCGACCACAACAAAGCAAAACAAAACAAAACAAAAACCTTAATAAATTCATTTTTTCCGCGTTTTTGGCCAAAATTTATTCTGGTGTGAAAATAAATATTGAACCCGATCCTGAATAGAATACAATAAAATAAAATAAAAAAAGTGAAAAAAAAAAACTTAGGTTAATATTTTATGCTATTAGCTCAGTACAGAAAAAAAAAAACGTCATCGCAAACGCTAACGTGATAGCAGATGATAGATATTTTTTCATAAAACTGTCACTGACGAGTCACTGACGTGTCACTGACTTGTCATTGACGTGTCATTGACGTGTCACTGACGTGTCTGACGTACGGACTGTTACGTCACTGACGTAAGAACTGTTACGCCCTTGACCATGCTGGACCACTTTTACGGAACTCCGCTCTCCTAGCCCTCTCCTCTCCTAACCCCATTCTCTTCTAGCCCCATTCTCTCCTAGGGACGAACGAGATCGAGAGTAAAAGCCGATGCTACCTTTGGTATCATCTGCTAAAAAAAGTCCCGTTTTTCCATTCGGGCAGGAAAAAGCAAGTAAATGATAGTCTCACAGTTTTGTTGCGCTTTCGGTGGGAGGCTCTTCGCTTTGGCAACGCCGAGCCAGGCGGCCGCAACTCTCTCTCCCCCCACCTGGCCGACGCGGCAGTCGCTGGCTGCGCGCCCGCGCGCCAGGGGATAGGCAACCCGCTGCGCGCCGCTGTCCCCGCCCGGCTGCGGCGGCCTACCCTCCGCTCCGCGGGCGGAGAGAGATGGGAGGGGCGAGAGAGAGAGAGAGAAAAAGGAAAGGGAGTGAAGGGAAGAGGGGGGAAGAGAGAGTGAGAGATAGAGGGACGAGGCGTGAGGGCGTTGGGGAGAGCAGCGAGGCGCATCAGCTGCCTGGGGAGCGCGCCGGGCCAGAGGCAAACTTGAGATGCCTATATGGGGGAGAACGGGAGCCTGCGTGTGTGTTAGAGAGAGAGAGGGAGAGAGAGAAGAAGTGAGAACGATAGGAGGGGGACGTGCGAGTTCATTTCCGGTTGGACGTCCCCCTTGGCCCCGCCAGGTCCAGTAAGTGACCGCAAGCGCGCTCACACCCACACACACAGACACTACCACACGAACACATACTGATATATGGAGGCCGCCCCACGCCTCCTATGGTCACTGCACAGTCAGGTGCTCCCCCAAAGGCCGCCACCACCACTACTACTTCTACCACCGACGTCAGAGAAAGGCAAATTGTTTCTCCCCTTCAGGGACACTTACCCATGAGCCGGGTGACCTCGTCCTGACTGAGGAACAGGTTGAAGTGGCCGAGGCAGGGCGCGCAGAGCGCGACCAGCCAGACGGCCAGCCACGCGGGGCGGGCCAGCCGCGGGGCCGGCGCCATGCCCGGGCGGGGCTGGGGCCGGGGCCGGGGCCGAGGCCGGGTAGGGCCTCAACTCGCGGCGCCCCCGCCGCCCACGCCGCCCATGCTCCTGCCAACAGAAACGGACATGAGTTCACTGCGAGCAACATGATAGACCAGTCCAGGACCTGATCGCGGAACAGCAGCACTAGAAAAAAAAGTAGGTGTTTGTAGGAAAAGCCGCGCAGTAGAGCAAAGCACGAACGTCCCCGCATTCCCGGTCGAACCCGAACGGCCCCCCGAATTCCCTAAATTCTTGTAAATTTTTATAGAATTTTTATTTGAATTTTACCAAAATTTCTGTGAATTTTACTGAATTTTCCTGAATTACGTGGTATAAATTTTTTTTTAAAAAAAATTACCCTTTTGCCCCTGAGGCTCTAGTCGATTGTATTTGTCTTTTCAACTGAAAATTCTTCCTCAAATAACTGTCTGTTTTCTGGTGCTGTCCATAGATCGGAATAAATTTTGAAAGATAGGAGTGGGGGGGGGATAAAAAAGACCTTTTCTTGGAAAACGTGGAAACTGAGTCCCTTCACGCTCCCCGCTGGCACCGCGCGAGCTCCTCAGCCCCAGCTGTCTCCGACACCCATCAGTCTACGAGACCTGCTCCTCCTCCCTCACAGCAGGGGGGCTGCCCCCCCCCCACCTCGCCCGCGGCGACGTCCCTGCTCCATCGCGCGCGCAGCGCGAGACACTCAATCATAACTTTCTGCATAAAACACCGCGCGAAGCTCCGTCGCGAATAAACAGCCATGGCGCAGAGTGCGGGCGGCGCACATCAGCGCTCACGTGGATGAACCAGCGGGCTGCTAGTTGGTAATGACTATTGCTGTTGCCCCCCACCCCACCCCCACCCCCCAATTTCCATCCCGGAGAGAGCGAGCCAAAAGCAGTGCGGCGGCCCCCGCCGCGCCCCGCAGGGACCGCAGGGTCGACGCAATAAAAACTTCACGAGAAAAAATTCAGGACGGTTGTATCCGGACGTGGCACAGCGGGGCGGGCTGCAACAGCGGCAGAGCCGGCAGAGCAGCTCCGCGGGGAGACTAGACGGCAGCATCAATTCACGTCCGACCCCCCCTGAGGGGCCCCCGCCCCGCCCCGCACCGCCCCGCCCCGCCCCGCACCGCCCCGCACCGCCCCGCCCCACCCGGCCGGCTGCCGCTGGACGGCCCGGCCCGGCTCGGCCAGGGTCTGCTGACCCCGCCCCGCTAGCGGCACCAGGGGGTACGTCCAAATTATCCTAGCATGCCAACAAATCTGTTAATAATCGCTGAACTTGACACGGCTGACGGAAAATTGGCTGCCAGCGCTGGACGCCTGCCGGCCGCGTCCTGTCAAACTGGCTTTTGCTGTAGTTCCTTAACTCTGGCATGTAGTAGTAACCCCTCCTCTCTCTTACTTTAGGTCTATCCCAAAAGTCCCTCAGCATCTCTCTCTCTCTCTCTTTCACTCTCCCTCCTCCCCCTTCCCCATTTTCTCTCTGACTACCGCAGCTTGCGGTTCATCACATCAGCGACCTGAATAACGCCGACGAAGCACCTCGCGGTAGGACCCGCCCGCGCCATACCCCGCCCCGCCCCGCCCCGCCCCGCCCCGCCGTGGCTCGCAATCACGCTGCGTCACAGGAAACCGACGGAGGAGGGGACTGCAGGGCGGGGCGGGGGATGTGACAGGGTGCCGCGTCGCGTCACACCGCGAGTGCGAGAGAGAGAGAGAGAGAGAGAGAGAGAGAGAGAGAGAGAGAGAGAGAGAGAGAGAGAGAGAGAGAGAGAGAGAGAGAGAGAGAGAGGGGGGGGGGGGAGAACGGCTGAGTTTGTCAGGTGGCTGAACTTTGCGCACATTTCGCCTTATACATCCACAACACCACGGCGCGGCGCGGCGCGCGGCAGCAGGCACAGGCACGTATGCCTGCGAATAGGGAAAGCGGCCAAAGGGCTGCGGGGGGAGGGGGGGCTGGCGCTCCTCGGCCCTTAACACGACGCGCCCTTCCCTTTACTTTCAATTCCGGCGGCACATCCATCTTATGGCGGCGGCGGCGAAACGCTTTTCCAGCGGCCAGCCAGCCGGGGCGCGCACGTGTCCGCGCAGGGTGGCGGAGCGTGGCGGAGTGCTCCTCTCCCTTTACACCACCTCTTACCCCCACACCCACTCGAGAGCCGCGGGGAGACCAGGACGCCAAGGGGGGGGGGAGAGAAAGAGAGAGAGAAAGGGGGGGGGGAGCTGTGGAGAGAGAACGCTTGTGCAGTCCAGCCGGAGAAAGGAAACAGCAGCCGCCTGACCGCCCCCGGTAAGGCGAGAAGTGCTCTGGGGAGCAGGGGCGGCGGCGGCCCGGAACAGAACCGTTCTCGATTTGAATATGAAGTTTCGGAGTGACGGTGACAACCCAGTCCCAGCAGGGCAGGGCACGCGGTGAAGCGGGGCGGGGCGGGGCGGGGCGGGGCGGGGCGGGGCGGGGCGGGGCGGGGCGGGGCAGACAGAGAGCGGACGGGCCAGGCCAGCGCGCGGACAGACCAGACCGCGGCCCGTCAAAGCCAGATCGCCCCCTCATCACAACATTCCGACCGTATCGCGCGGCGCGGCGGCGCCTCCCACCTGCCAGCGGCTCCCCCTGGGGGGTAGAGACCCCTCAAGAGCAGGAGAGAGAGCGAGAGAGAGAGAGAGAGAGAGAGAGAGAGAGAGAGAGAGAGAGAGAGAGAGAGACGAGGGGAAGCGGGTGTGCGCGGCAAGAGAAAGAGGGAGAGAGAGAGAGCGGCGAGAGAGTCGGATCTGGTTCGAGAGACGGATGAGCTCGGGCGGCGCGGCAGCGGTCTGGAGCTGGAGCCGTGCCAGGCTGCCAGCCCCAGCGGCGCCCGGCTGGAGAGCGGCTCATCGGAACGCCGTTATAGCGACCGCAGTACAGAGTGGGGCCGCGCCCGTAGGGCTCTCCCCGTGCCCCTCTCACTAGGGAGAGCGGGGAGCGGCCAGGCTGGGCTGGGCTGGGCTGGGCAGGGCAGGGCAGGGCAGGGCAGGGCAGGGCAGGGCAGGGCAGGGCAGCGGGCAGGGCAGGGCAGGGCATGGCAGGGCAGGGCAGGGCAGGGCTGGGCAGGGCAGTGAGGTGTTGGTGGGGGTGAGGGGAGCGGTCCCGGGCAACGGAGCCACCCAGCGGGCCTCTCTCTGCCGGGGCAGACTACAACAAGGGCGCGGAAAACGCTCTGATTGCGCCGCCGCAAAGTTGAGGGGGCGCGCCGGGGAGGGCGCGCGCGCGGGCCCCTCTCTCACCTCACACGTTACAGTACAGGGTGCTCGGCCAGGCCCGTGCCCCGCCCGCGGCTCTCCAGCAGAGAGTGGCCCCGCCACGCCCCGCCACGCCCCGCCCCGCCCCGCCCCGCCTCGCCGCGCCCTCCACAAAGGCTTGACGGCGTCCCCCGACGCAGCGCGACGCGCTAGCCGCCATGAGCAGGGGCTTAAGTGATGACGCGGCGAGAATTTTCGCGCCTATTGTTCGCCGGAGGTCACGTCCCGTCGCGACCGAGACGGCGCGGCGGGGCGGGGGCGAGGGGGAGAGGTTTGGTGCGCGGGAATCTGAGCACGCGGCGGCTCCGAACTGGGGCTGCCTGCGCCTGTCGACTTATTCCGAGGAGCGCTCTCCTCGCCCTGTCTCTCTCGCACCTATACGGCGAGGACCACGAGTGCGAGAGAGGCAGTGCGAGGGTAACGCGCTCTTCGGAATAGGTCGGCTGGACGAGGCTCTGGCCGGCTCACCAGCGACGGCCAGCTCAACTTGTTGATGAGAGATGAGTCCGCACGTTACGCCAACCGCCCCATGAGGCGGGAGGCCTGCCCGGCGCGTCCTAGCAGCGTGTAGGCAGCAGGTTGATGCCGCACAGTGGTTCCGTCTCTCTGTCCTCGTCGCACTCACGGGGCGGGACAGGCCTTAAGGCAGCAGTAAGATAGAGAGAGAGGACATTCGTAAACGCTGTTCGGAATCAGTCGGCACTCTAACTGGCGATGTACTTTTTCATTCATGTGAAATGTATCCATATAAACGTGCAGATTTATGAACACAATTGTGCCGAATTGCGCACAATAATGCGCATAGATCTGCAGAAATTATTACCTGCAGAAAAAATGCACAAAATTGAACAGTTAATATTTTGAATAATTCAGCACGATTTTTTAAAAACATATATCTTCATGTTTATAGTTACATTTCACATGTACGAAAACGTACATTGCCAGTTAGTGTGTTCACGCCTACCACACGCGCCGCGAGTAAAATTAGCCGGAATGGACTCGAGTAACTTCACGCGCGCGTCCCTATACCGCGGTCGGCGCGGCGCGGCGCGCGGGATGGCAAACGCGCTCAATCGTGCTGAACGTGAGGCCGGGCCGGGCGGGGAGCGCAGCGCTCCGGGAGACAGCAGCGCGGCAGGGCAGGCTGTGCGCGCGGGACACAGAAATAGCCGTGAAGGGAGACAGGAGGAGGGGGGGGGGAGGGTCCTCCGCAAGCGCGTTACTCACACATGGCGACCACCGCGCGCCACAGTGCCAGCCGAGCCGAGCGGGGCGCCGCCAAATTCGTCGCCGTCGGTAATTCCGCGGGCGTGGCGCGGCGTATGGCGTTGTGGCGTCACTCCGCGAGGCCCTCCCTGCCCTGCCCTCCCCCGGGCTCTGCGTTGTCTCTCACTCTGTCTTTCTCGCACTCACTGCTGGGCGCGCGCACCGTATAGGTGCGAGGGAGATGCTACTGCGCACTCACTCACCTCGGTGTGGTCTGAGCAGCCTGAGCCTGAGGGGCTGCTGCTTTACGAGGCCGCGCCGCGCGGCCCGCGCAAAAAAGCGAGCGAGCGAACCAGCCGCGCGGTGCAGGGCGCGAGAGACCAACGGGACGAATTTCACCCGCCCCGCCATAAACGATCCCCTTCCCCCGGAGAAAAAAAAATTTAAAAAAAATCGCACCGGACAATGTAGGAGGACTACATATAGGAGATTTCGTCTCGCGAGGTGCACCAAAATAGAGCGTTAGGCCTATTCTGTCGCTTCTGTGAACTCGCGCCCGCAGTGGTAAAAGTAAAAGTACTGCGGAGGGAGAGCGGGAGATGGAGAGAGAGAGAGAGAGAGAGAGAGAGAGAGAGAGAGAGAGAGAGAGAGAGAGAGAGAGAGAGAGAGAGAGAGAGAGAGAGAGAGAGAGAGAGAGAGAGGGAGCGTGAGAGAGAGAGCGTGAGAGAGGGCCATAGGAGGAGGGCGCACGAGCTGACGGGCGCCTAAACGGCGCGCCAGGATGGTGCGCGCCAGATAATAACGCCCCTTCCCTCCGCAAGACTTGTCAGCTCATCGCCCAGTCACTTTGTCACTCAGGCGCCCCGCCCCGCCCCGCCCCGCCACGTCGACGATGGAAATCCGTTTCATCGTTATCGGGGAAAAGAGAGCGCGGGCGTGGAGGCTGCCGCCCCACGCCACCCGATCCTATACCGTCCTGCCCGGGGTGGCGAGTATCGGAGAGACATCGGGCGGCTGACAGCATTTTACTGGGAACGTAAGTCATTCGGCTGACTATACTTAAATGCAAGATCGCACACACTACACGCTACTCACGCGCACACACACTTAACATAATGAACTAATTTTAGGAATTAAGTAGAAGAATACTTGTAAAATTACTTGGAACAATTCTAGTACTATTACAAAAATACAATCTCTTTGGAGCGAATGACGGCCGCAATTTAGCCTGAGCTATTGCGAACATCGGATTACAACACTCAAAACAGCTGATGGTGGATTTCACAGTAAGTGACACCGAAGCCACGATAAATCTTGAGTGGCAATCACTGTAATTTACCGTGAAATTCACCGAAGCTGAGGCGTCTCCGAGGGGTGAATCACTTATGGCTGGAGATGATTGACCCCGAGGGGGTGATAACTCAGGCAGAATGTGTGAGGTGATGTTTTTGACTTCTGATTACTTATTTCTTTTTACTTTTATTTTGAAATTTTGGAGTTTTTGTTTTGATTTTCAATGAAAATTTCAGTCACTTTTTGATAAATTTTGACCTTTCTCCCCGAATTCTGCCTTTTTTCATTTTTTGCCAGTTTTGTTGTTTATTTGTTCTCGATTTTTTTTTATTTTTCTGTATCTTTCTTCTTACTTTCGTTTTATTTGATTTTTTAAATGATTGTTTGGGGGTCGTCCAATTATATTTAGAAGTGACACCCCCCTCGATCGACTCCTCGCCTCGCGCTGCTCCCGTTCATAACGAGGCCAACAACAACATCATCTCTACTAACCACACCAACAACACGTCTACGGGCCGGCGGCGGCGGCGAGCGGCGGCGCAGCCGGCATCACAACACTCCACTCCAGACTACACACACCACACCACTCTCCTGCTCCTCGCGGCTCCAGTCAGGTATAATCCAACACGGCAAATGTCAATCCATCAGCGGTACCACGCACACACACACACACACACACACACACACACACACACACGCACAAGGGCACGCAACGCACGGGCGAGGCGACCACTTGTTACTCGGGCGGCGAGCGCCACATCGCGCTGCGGGGCGCGAAGGCTCGGCACGGGGCGATACGGAGCGGGGGTTCCGCGGGCGAGCTGCGAGCGGGGCTGAGGGCGCCGGCAGACTGAGCGGAGTGGGGCTGGGGCTGACTGGGGCGGCGCGGAGCCGCGGGGCGGGGCGGGGCGGGGCGGGGCGGGGCGGGGCGGGGCGGGGCGGGGCGGGGCGCGGCGGCACAGCCCGTCAGGCCCACCACCACCACCGCTTGTTGCGGGCGGCCGAGCTCTAGGGGGAGCTCTCGCGCGCGCGCGCGGCACTCCAAAGTGTGTGAGTGTCGTCGCACGCCTAGAGGTGTGTGAGTATCCTCGATCGATAACTTTGGACAAGTGAACGCGGAAAAAACATTGACCCAGGTTTTCATAGCAGCCAGGATTTACTTTTAGACAGAAAGAAGCATCGTACTCTAGCGTCTTGATTTTTCCAAAACTGCTTCGAAACCTGGACGAAGTTTTTGCGGTGAAGGTGTTACGAAAGAGTTCTCCTAGATATTTTCACACTGTCACTTGGAAAAGAAAATAGGTAAGTGCACTGAAAGGAAATTTAATCTCCTAAACAAGTGTGCGACATTCGCGAATCGCAGCGCATCAGTTCTCGGTCTGCGTGAGAACGTTGGGGTAATTCAAATACGTACTTACGAGACGCAAATGTGAATGTGCCGCTGTGACGAGCAGTACAGTGTGACGAGGTGGGGCCATGGCTGCGGCGCTGCACGACGCCGTCACAGTCACACCCCTGCAAGTCCTGCTGCAGAGACAAAAAAAAAGACAGGAAAAATTGCGAGAGGGGAAAAAATTGCGATTTGATTGATTCAACTTCACTTGGAGGCGGGGCAGGGGCGGCGAGCGCGGGCGGGGCCCTCAGGGGTGAGATGTTGGAGGGGAGGCGAGGCGAGGCGCCGGAAGAGCGTCTTTTGTTCGGCGATGTGAAATATGGACCGCACGGGATGCGGGTCATCATCGCCACGATTAATCCCGTCAAAACAAAACGGAAGAGAAACGATGGCTCGAGGCGCGGCAAAGAATATGAACTCATCTGTTCGAGAGGCGCGGCGGGCGGCTGCAGTGCCTGGCAAACAGAGAAATCCACAAGTTGAGAGTGCGGGAGGAACATGGCCATGCGGATTTACCGAAGGGGAAACAACTCGGAATTTTGGTGTAGAAATATTGTGATTTAGATTTTTTTTTAAATTTTCGGGAATTTTGGGAATTTTTATTGATTTTTTTTTACCCTTTTCGTGAATTTTACATTAAATTTCGTGAGTTTTTCCTGAATTTTTCTAAAGTTTTAGTACATTTTTCTTAATTCTTTCTGAATTTTTCTGAATTTTCCTGAAATACGAGGTGTTCAACAATTTCAGAGCTGTTTCCCCCTCGAGATTTACGTCATACCGTTAACCTACCTCAAGAAAAGTGTGTTTCTCAGATGATCTGCCGGCTGCGTTGTTTTGCGGTTTAAACTGCCTTGTAGTTCAATACTTAAATTTGTCAGAGTGGCCGGGACGCGTTACTGCCTGCCTACAAATTCAGAAAAGGGAAGTAGCATGTGCGGCTCGATCATTTGGTTTTGGCTAAGACTTTATATTTATATGAAGTTGTAGCTACAAGCTTTAATTGGTAAACAAAACAGTACTCAACACAGTCTGCGGTATATGTGAGACAATCACTTTGATTTGCAGAAGTACAAATTTAAATTCTAAAAAGTTTGCATGTCATCGCAATTAAATTATGAGGAATAAGGGGACAACAAAATGCGATAGTTCATAATATATGTAATCCAACGTGGTCGGTTAGACCCTCTTTAAAAGAGAAACTCCTCTTGCAGATTTCGCACTGGTACGACGGTCCTAACAGCTCGAAGCACACTGGTGACAAGTTGTTGTTCCCATCATCTTCTGCCTCGTTTGAACAACCGTCCGAAACTCTGGACTCGGCATTCCTCTTGTCCACGAGATTGTCCGGTAGACGGGGGATGCGGACTCTGCACTCAAGAAAAGGCTGCTCCAGCAACTCATACACCCGCTCCTCGACACCTGTAACCATAGAAATATTAGTTGTCTCGGCAACAAGAACAAGGAACACATGCAGGACGGAAGGGGAACAGCCGAAAGCGCAAAGCGTTAAAATCGGGTGCATGCTTCCCGCGTACGACGCTTGCAGCAGAGGAAAAACAATGCCATATGGCATATTGCATCCTTTAGTTCTGAGTAACAAGAAAAATTTAATTCCAATAATGATGTACAGAATGCGCAACAAGAGGACACATATTACAAACGCACATTGATAAATGAGCCAAATCTTAATAGAAAACCACATTGAAAATATAAACGTTACAGAGAACTTCTGACACAACTCAAAACTGAAAAATCAGTTCGGATTCAGGTAGGAAAAATAATCGAAGATTTCGCTGACGCTAAACCATGATTTGCCAAGTTCGCTGTCATCCTCGTTTGAGTCGTTTCCGCTCTCGCTTGAATTGCTTGCAGGTTCGTGGTGGTTTTCCTCTTCGAAGTGGGCGAACGTGCGGATCAGTCTAATTTCCATTTTACCATAGAAGGTCCCAACTCTTCTCACGTAACGCCAAACATAAGCGCCGTCCTCGGCGTCAGGCTGGCACGCGGCGTGAGCGTCGGAGTCGGAATGGCCCTCTGGGCCGTCACGGTGTCGTTTTAGGAAGGCGGAGGTCTCCAGGAAGCTCCAACCGCTCCACCGCTCCGGAGGGCGAACGTCATCACCTTCTGCACAACAAACACGGCGACAATACTTTATATTTTAAACTTTATAAAACCCTTGGGCACATTCAAAGATTCGCAGATGTATCAGCGAGGACAAGAAGTGGGGAAGAGGGGTATAGATTTTCTCTTTTATTTCTAATAAAATTGCTATACATTAAAATAAAATAGTTTATACAGAGTCTCGGATTGAAATATTTTATGAAGCACGCCGTGATGACGATAAAGTGATAAGAATATTTGCAGCTTCGCGCGCTCTGGGCACAACATCATATCAGTCTTATCGACTACGCAGAAAGAGCCTGGCCTAATCAATGTCATTAACTCCATTGCAGCTTGGTCTGAAAAAAAAGGGAAGGGATTAGTACAAATATCGCGTTCCAAATCGAAAACTTATCAAGCGCCTGCTTCCTTATTTTTTGGGCACTGCGAGCAGGATAGTAAAGGGTTCACGTTGGATGGGGAGGGGGCTGGATACAAGTAGAGAAATGTCGGTGCCGCGGCGGGGTGACGGGCACACGGCCTGCCAGCTTTGTCAACGGGCGATAGCGTCCAAACACCCACCGCAACCGCCAGCGATAAAGAAGAAAACGGAGCCGGGGAGGTGGGGCGGAGGGGGGAATCGCGTGAGACTGCGTGGCCCCCGCGGCCCCGGCCCCGTGTCACAGAGCAGGGCACCTGAGGACGACGGCGCGGAGGTAGTAAAAACCAGCGTGAATAAATTTATTAATTTTACGCACTTTTTACGCAGCTTTTACACCCGCGTCCCCTCCGCCCCGCTCGAGCAGCCCGCAACGCTGCCGGTCTGGCCTGGCACAGGTCTTCAGTTTTACTGACCCGCACCGCGCACCCACCCGGCGGCGAAATAATTTTTCCCAGCTAATCAGCCGGGCACGCAACGAGAGCAAGAGAGATGGGACGCTTGGCGTTATAAGTAAAAGTCAGGCAGGCAGGCTCCCCCCATCGCCATCCCGCGCCCTTCAGCTGCTGCCCTGCTGCCCTGCTGCCCGGGGGGCCCGAGCCCAGCCCGAGGGGCTCTGAGGGAGGGGAGGTTATTTTTCAGGCGGGCGTCACTGGGTGACGAGACGAGCCTCGTTGCGATGCGCCACGCCGGGCCACGCCGCCTAATCAACTTGTAAGCAGCTTTCGTCCGGCGCCACTGCAAACAAAAAAAAACAAAAAACAATCATGAGGCGCGCGCGCGCGAACATCAGCGCGAGCTCGAAATATAAGCGCGCCATATTCGAGGGAGCCTCAACTCCTGAAATCATGTGTACACAATCGCTGATATCTTGGAAATCATTGTCAAAAAATGGTGATCTATTGCCGAAAGAAATAGATTTGAGTGCATATTTTGGGCTCATAAAGTTCAAAATACGCTTGTATTTACTTTACGAATTATTTCTTTCAATTATAAGAGGTGTAATCATGTGAAATGAAGTGAAATCTTGAAATCATGTGTACAAATTTTGGGTGAGTTGAGGCCCCCTCGGCCATATTCCCCGCCGGATACATTGCGCCCCACTTTATCGATTTCACATTCGAAACATTTCGCATCACAAAATGACCGACTCGACGTCAGGATGATTAGATAACAACAAAAATGAAATAGAGCTGATCCACTTTCCACCCGGAAGGCTTTTGCTGCGTAACAGACCGCAGGACAGGGACAGGCCGCCCAACGGTATAACCTCAATCCAATCGAAACACACGGCGGCAGCTTTTTCCCCAGCGGAAGCGGAAGTCAGGTGGGCCGCGGTGGGGCGGGGCGGGGCACCTTCGCGTCGCACCGCGAGGCCCACCTGGGCGTCGCCGCGGAGTCCTGCCTCAGCCTCCCCCGTGCAGGACAGCGGGCTGCAACAGGTGCAAAAGGGTTGTATTTCATGATATACGGCCGGCGCACCTGAGGCGACGTCTTTCACCTGTTATTTCCGGTTTGTCCGTCCCCCGGGGGGAAAGCCGCGCTGGATGCAGCCACCTGGAGGCAGAGCAATAAAGGGCGAGGAGGAGGGTGGCAGTGGCAGTAGTGCAGTGGGCTGGGCCGCATGTGCGCGGCGAGCGGGTTATTTGAAATACGGCCATCCACACCGCTTCCTGGGCGGCAGCGAAGCCTCATACTCTCTGAATACATCCGCAGTCGTAAGAAGCGAAAGTTTCAGAGCCCACTACACCTGCTGTGTCGTAAAAATGTGTGCAAGACTTTCTTATTGAACGCTTGAGAAGGCAGCGTGTGATCAGGCGGGATCCAAAAGGGATCATATCACGATGCAGCTTCCCCTCCGCGAAGGAATGAAGGCACTGTTAGATGCAAAGGGGGAGGAGGGGCTCACTTCGAAAAATCATTGTACGGCCCATAGAAAAATCATTTAAAAAAATATTTAAAAAATCAAAAAGAAATAAAGAAAGAAATTCCGAAAAATCGAGAACAAAGTAACAAAAAACTGAAATAAAAATTGAGAAAAGTTAGTGATAGGGGAAAACGATCAATATTTATCAAAAAATGTTTTTTTTTTTTTTTTAAGAAAAAATCTAAAGTCAAAAAACTCACTGTTCGCATTTTGAATGAGGGGACCCCGCCTGGTTGGATGCTGAAGGTGAATTTTACTGTAAGCTACAGTAAACACTGCAGGACTGTAGCTCACGATGAATTTCCACTGTAAGTTACAGCAAATGCCACTGTTAACTATGGTGACTCAGGGTGCATCACCGTAGCTTACAGTCACATTCACTGTAGCCTACCGTCAAAATTCCTCGTGCCGCGGGGTTCACAGCAGCCTACGGTGAAATTCACCGTCAGCTTTTGGCAGCTGCTGCGTGGCGCCAAGCAAGCAGCTACCCGGGCACGTATACACCTCTAAAAGAGGTTCGCGCGGTGCTCAAAGCGTTCGAGTGGCTCACATTTACACAGCGCTGAAGTTCAACACTCCCATGGTGGTGAGGTCGCGTGGCGACGAGCTCTCCTCCCCGGGGCCTCGGGCTGGAGGGCCAAGCTGGACCAGAGCACGCCCCGCCCCGCCCCGCCCCGCCCCGCCCCGCCCCGCCCCAGCGCGGCGCAAACTCCCGCCCGCTTAATAAACTATTAGCATACTTCATCATCACACGCATTTTACCATCGCCGCGGCTCCTCCTCTTTGCAAAGGGGAAATACGCGGCAAACTTGAGAGCGGCAGCGCGGTATCTTAAAAATTTATAAACCGCGCTCCGCAGCAGCCTTGCCCGTAACTTCATTCGGCGTGGAAACTGCTACCAGGGCCGGGCCGGGCGGGGCGGGGCGGGGCGGGGCGGGGCGGGGCGGGGCGGGGCGGGGCGGGGCACTGCCACCTCCTCCCTCTCCCTCCTCCCTGCAGCTCGGCGCGAGCCAACCGGGGAGGCAGGCGGGCCGCCGGCGGTACCTGAACAGAACGCCCGCCCCGCCCCGCCCCGCCCCGCCCCGCCCCGCCCGGGCCATTCATCACGCGCGCGTCGCGGGGGGCGGGGCGGGGCGAGGCGGGGTGGGGGTGTGGGACAGAACGGAAGCACCGCGGAGGGAAATTGGGCGCGGAGATGCTGCCGCCGCTGCTGCTGCTGCTGCTGCTGCTCCTGCTGCTGCTGCTGCTGCTGCTGCTGCTGCCGCTGCTGCTGCTGCTGCTGCTGCTCCTGCTGCTGCTGCTGCTGCTGCTGCTGCTGCTGCTCCTGCTGCTCCTGCTGCTCCTGCTGCTGCTGCTGCTGCTGCTGCTGCTGCCGCTGCTGCCGCTGCTGCCGCTGCTGCCCCCGCCCGGCGGCGTACCAGCCCAGATAAAGCTGGGCATAAGTTTGGCCGTTCCTCTTCGCGCGCCCGCGCTGCCTGTCGTCCCTGTCTCAGGACCGGGCGGCCGGCCAGCGGCGGTGCAACTCGCCTACGGCCCCGCCCCGCCCCGCCCCGTCCCTAGGCGATCAGTTTCAGAGGGGGAGGGGGAAGAGGCTGCTAATTACACTCCCAAGATTATTCACGCGCCGGACTAATCCCATTTCCTCGGGGCCTTTGATCGGGACTCAGCCGTCAAAAGATTATTACGGCACGGCAGGGCATGGCCCGCCGCTGCGCAGCGCGCGCCCGTAGGCCCGCGGCGGCCTCCGCTCCCGGGGCGCTGCTGGGGGAGCGACATGCGCCGGCTGGAGGACGATCCTGGAGACAGAAACAAGGAAAAAAAAATAAAGCTAATCATCGCAAATGTTTGACAAGACAAGGCGGGTGCGTCGCAATCTAGAGAGCATTACTAGGAGTACGTGCGGCAGGCACGTAGTTGCTGAGCGAATTGAGATTTAAAAGAAATGTACACAACCGCCGGTTTGGTGAGCAACCAAAAGGTCAGTCAGTCAGTCCGGTCAGTCAATCACGGCACAAGTGAAGAGGGAGGATAGAGGACAGAAAGGGAGGAGAGGTACATCCTCCTCGCGCGGCGCAATTCGAGCAACGGCATACGCTGCCCCCCCGGCCTGCAGGTAGGCGCTGGCAAGGTAGCGTCGAAATTCGAGTGGTGCCCTCCCTCCATTTTACCCCCACCCATCTCAGATCAGGGGCTCAGTATCATTTACATGTTCAGAGAGAATGCACCTGCATCACATGCTGACAGTACACCCTCCCCCTCCTCTCATTCCTTATCCTTCTGAAGTAAATTTGCCAACTCACATAAATCCATGGTAAGGCAGAAATGGGTCACTTAAAATATTATTTAAAAAGACATTGCAAGACATATGGTAACAGAGACCAGCAACTTTAAATACAATCAAGACATTCACAAAGACTCAGCAGAACCTTTAAATGATGAGGCATATCTATTTTGAAATGAATGTCAGCTATTAATGATAAAAATAAAACAAGTGTGCCATTTCAATGGTTATATGGCTATATATTAATAATAAGTATGTACTTCAATGTTTTAGAAAGACTGTTTTAATGTAAACACTCCTGGCATGACTAATATATATTGCAAGTACGGTCTCTCACCCTAATCCTATCCACAGTATAGCCCCTAATATTTGTGAGAGTCAAATATTATTAAAATAACCATGTTTTCAAAACATTTTTTTCTCTATCAATAACTTAGTGGAGTAACCTCTTTTCAATCATAATTCTTAGGCATAACGGTTCAATGAGTAAGTTTGGGTAAGCAAACGATTTAGCTCAATCAGAAATCGTATCACTGGGAAATACGGATTGTGTAAGGAACCAAATGCTACAAAATTTACCAACGAAAAACCCAAACTCTTTTCTTATTTCTTGCTAGGTGTAAGAGTAGTAAGATTTAAATACTCGAACCACACTTTTATTTATTATCTTTAGTAGAATAATGAGACACCAATTATTCAGTTTACGATTTACAAACTCATTATTCTTTTTTATTACAAATGCCTATTGCGGTATGTCCAAAATGGGCACACTTCCACTAGGCCATTCCATCCGGAAAAAAAAATTTAGTTATGGACCTGAGACGATAGTTTAGACCTAAAAATGACCCTGTGCAAAGTCGGGAGTCTGTGCGACGTCGTCTTCCCGGATCGCATCGCGATATTCTAAACTGCCCAAAAGTGGGGGCGGACCGGTCCGCCATCTTCTCGCCCCTGCCCCGCGGCGCCGGTGGGTTCAGGTGGGTCGGCTCGGGTCGAAAGGGTGACCCTATAGGTCCTACTTGACAGCCGACATGGCCGATCCGCCCTCCGGACGTACTGGTCGTGTCCAGGGGCCTAAATGTCGCGGAAGGCGTCAACCGCATTTTACGGCGAACGCCATGGAAATCGGAACTGTTTTTTTCACGGAAATCAAGGTCGTTGTGTACCCGTCCAGAATCCGTTCAGTGTGCCGGGTAGCTCCGCGCGGAACACCGCGAAATCGAGGGAAATATGCATCGTGCCGCCCGAGCGCCGTTCGAACTGCCGCGCGCCGCGCCAGCCGGTAGGTGGTGGGGGGAGCGTGACTGGAGGGGGAGAGGCGCGCTGGCCACTACTGGCCCCGGCCCGGCCGTCCCCCTCCAGTCACGCTCCCCCCACCACCTACCGGCTGGCGCGCCGCGCGGCAGTTCGAACGGCGCTCGGGTGGCACGATGCATATTTCCCTGGTTTTCGCGGTGTTCGGGGCGGAGCTACCCGGCACACTGAACGGATTCTGGACGGGTACACAACGACCTTGATTTCCGTGAAAAAAAAACAGTTCCGATTTCCATGGCGTTCGCCGTAAAATGCGGTTGACGCCTGCCGCGACATTTAGGCCCCTTGGACACGACCAGTCCGTCCGGAGGGCGGATCGGCCATGTCGGATGTCAAGTAGGACCTATAAGGTCACCCTTTCGACCCGAGCCGACCCACCTGAACCCACCGGCGCCGCGGGGCAGGGGCGAGAAGATGGCGGACCGGCCCGCCCCCACTTTGGGGCAGTTCAGAAAATCGCGATGCGATCCAGGAAAACGACGTCGCACAGACCCCCGACTTTGCACAGGGTAATTTCTAGGTCTAAACTATCGTCTGAGGTCCATAACTCTGCATTCCATCATTTCGACCATCGATTTGGAATGGCCTAACTTCCACTAATACAATCAAACATCCACTCCGCTCTAAAGAAATCGTTCAGCTGGGGTTAACTTGGTGGCGCAATAACAAATCAATGCGCTGGGGACCCAAGTAAGGATTCAAAACTAAATTAAAATATACTGCTCTTAGTAACTCTCACTTTTCAGGCCATGGGGTTACCTGATTTCAATACTCAGACCATACTCTAATGTTCACCAAACAGTTTCACAGCTTCACTGTAAACAACATTGTCTATGTTGTTAGGTTATGTCACTCACTCACCCAGGAAGAACACAACCAAGTTGCATCGATACTGGCTATCATGTCAGTAGTCCGTGATGTTCATTCCACATATCCAACGCGATAAAAAGTATTTTGAGGCACTACCCATCTCACTCCTCCCCAAGCCACAGACGAAAACAAACAACAAATCTCTCGAACCCACACTTCTACACAATGACGACACTTGAAACTTCGTGCAGCGACGTCCGCAACCTTAAAAGCGATTTTAGACTGCATATAACGTGAAAAAGACTATTAATGATCATTTAATCATTTGTTTGAATGCTGTAAAAAACTGAGGTGGGATTCGGCTTGGCTGGGCGGCTGGCGGCTGTCGGCCGATGTAGTTCCGCGCCCTGCCGCTAGATGGCGCCAGCTAAACACGGCAGCTGCAGCCAACATACTAATATTGAAACTTCCAATTCAAATAATTCGTTCCAATATTTCAAACTCAATCGATCAGAAAATCATAGTTAGATTAAGTTGCGCCGTAATTAGTAGATCACGGAAAACTGTCTATTTTAACGACACCTGTTGTAGTTTCAGAGGAGAAGAGGCTAGGATGCACGGACGGACGGACGGACGGACAGACGGACTCACGACCGACTACACGCTTGGGTCCCGTGCTGGGGATAGCTTCGCTTCGCTCAGCGATAAAGAAAAAAAAAATGCCTTTCATGAGTTCATTTTCTGAGGAAAGGGGCCATATGAAACAAAACACGCACGTTTTCCAGCGATTTTAGAAGGCAACCTGTGACTAAAGAAAACACTATGATGATATTTAGACTGCATGAGTTTATTTGAAGATAGAGACGGCTTCACACTTGGCGGAAGTTGAGGTGCGCGGCTGCGGCCGCCCCCGCCCCCACCCCTGAGCGGCCTCCTCCTAACCACTTCACTGCCCCCTCTTTTACTTCCCTTATCAGTCCGCCGCTCCCGCCCATTCTCTCTGTCCCTCTTGGCCTTCCCTTTCGCGTGGCCGCCATTGCCCCCTATCTATCTCCGTCTGGGCAAAGCCGCCGGCAACAACCTCCCCCCCCTCCCCTCCCCTTTCCCCTCGCCTCGGACTACACTATGGGCTTATCCCTCAGGGTTGTTTGTTTTCCTGAAAGGCCTCGAATAGGTGAGGCTTTCTCAACTGGAAGCCGCTTCGGCTCGCACCCTTCCTATACCCCCTTCCTCTTCCAGACTGACGAAGATCCAAAGCCATCCCCCCCCCCCCTCCAATTGCTCCTGTGCCCTAGACCCCTTTTCTCAAACCCCCCTTTAACTTTCTCATCCTATCGGCCGACGAACTCACATCCCTTTTCCCCCTTTCCCGTTCCCTTACATCACATCTAATTTCATTTTTAAAATATTGCAGCATAGACTCGGGCTATACTCACCATATACCGTACAGGGCCGTCTACAAAGTGGACAGATCATTGGTCGGTAGATAATATTACAATCATACGCGTCGTATCGAGGGCAAATATATTATTGACGGTGAGAGTGGAATAATGTCGTAAACTGACAACAAGTTTTGCGAACAGTAAATCGCAAATATAAATATATTTAATATACCTTCGAGGTCAATAACGTTCAAAGTAGAAATATCAAAGAATATAGCAGAAGCACAAAACCAGCCGCCCACCCAGAATCGCCCCTCCCCCCGGAGCAATGCAGCCACCTGCAACCTGCACGCCATCACAGCACAGCAGTGGCGCCAGCGCAGCGGCCCGCTCACTCCTCCCCCGCTCAGCAGACTCCAGCCAGGCAGGCCTGCCAATAGACGCGACTTAATGAAGAGCGGACTGGGGGCCGCACAGGGCCGCCCCGCCCCGCCCAGGGCCGGGCTCCACGTAAGTCTCCATCATCCTCCATCACCATTCCATTCCGCGCTCAATAATTTATTCCGAGCGGGAGGGGCGCGCCTCCCCCACCCTCTCAGCGCCTAGTCCCCCCGCGGGAGCCCCCCTCCCGTACCATGCGCGCGGCGCCTCGGAGTGCGGCGGCGACAGGTGGCGTTCTCGCGACACCAGCTGCAGCAGCCGCCGACACACCTGCGGGGCGCGGGTAGCAGCTGCCACCACACCTGCGCGGCGCGGCCAGATGCAGCAGCTGACGACACACCTGCGGGGCGCGGGTAGCAGCTGCCACCATCTGCGCGGCGCGGCCAGCTGCAGCAGCTGACGACACACCTGCGGGGCGCGGGTAGCAGCTGCAGCAGCTGCCAACACACCTGCGCGGCGCGGCCAGATGCAGCAGCTGACGACACACCCGCGGGGCGCGGGTAGCAGCTGCATCAGCTGCCACCACACCTGCGCGGCGCGGCCATATGCAGCAGCTGACGACACACCTGCTCGGTGCGGCCAGATGCAGCAGCTGCCGACACACCTGCGCGGCGCGGCCAGCTGCAACGGCGACAGCGACACACTTCGCAGCACAGACTCCAAGTTCCCGCCGCCGTGTGCGGTTTCATTACCACAGCAGAGACTCGCCGCCGCACTGCTGCTTTGCGTCCGCGCGGAAAGTAGCGCGGGAACTTTCTCTCCGGCCAGCCGCACCCCGCACCCCGGACTCGCAGGGGAAAAGGGGCAGGAATGGGAACGAGAGCGGAGAGGAGCGAAAACAGAGGGAGAAAGACGGGGGTGGGGGGAGGGAGAGGGAAAGAGACGGGTATGTGGGAGGGGGGACAAAAATGTAGAGGAAAGGACAGCGTGGTGGAACCGGGCGGCGGAGTAGGCAACCACTCGTGCACTACCTTAGGAATGTTCAGACCAACTCAACTCAAGCCGCATCCCATTCCAAAGGAAATAATATTCACAGGAAACTTCTCTATACCTGGTCGACAGGTTCGCCCGGCGCTGCCCCGCCCGTAGTGTATTTCTCGAGGGGGAAACAAACCCTGAAATTTTTCTACACCTCGCAACTCAGAAAAACTCAAAAAATTTTTTTTAAAAAAAAAATCAGAGTAATTAAGGAAAAAACAGGGAAATTTAGTAAAATTAACTAAAGTCTAAAGAATTTTAGGAAAAGCTCGACCAAAAATTCACAAAATCTGTACACAAAAATTCAGAGTTGTTTTCCCCTCGGTAGCACCGCGCCGCGTGCAGCCCACGACTTGCTTCCGCTTCCCCGGCGTCCTGCGGCAGCTCGCCGACGCGACACGAGCCAGCAGCCCTGCTGGCCCTGCAGGCCCTGCTCGTGTCCTGCTGGCGCTAAGTGCTCCGATGGACATCACCCTATACCCCGCACGTGTTTACACTCAGGGGCAGGGGGTGGGTGTAGCACTGCTGCTCTACACTCTCGCGGATGTTCTGTTCTTGTCCCCGCCGACCACGTTGGAAAAATTTCGCAAATAAATACCCAAGTTGCCGTGATACAAAAATCAACACTTTAGGGTTGCCCCCCTCCCCACCTCGGCGGACTACCAGTAAGATTAGACTCCTCTCTTTAAAACGACACAGCGGGCTGTCGCACAGCGTCAGTGCGACTATAGGGTGCAGTGCAGCAGGCGTCTGCGCGGCCGGGATTGGTCGCAGGCCGGCCGACGCAGG